>APFE030695698.1:149132-255544 GCA_000404065.3 Pinus taeda | reverse complement strand
TACTGGCTAAAGCTCCAGTAAATCATGATCCTGACACTTTTGCAGAAGCTTCAGGCCATCCACATTGGGAAGCAGCTATGAATGAAGAATATCACTCATTGTTGGCAAATGATACATGGGATCTTGTTCCTCTACCAAAGGGACGCAAACTTTTTAGATGTAAATGGGTTTACAGAACCAAGTATGGACCAGATGGGAAAGTTGATAAACATAAAGCTCGTCTTGTTGCTAAGGGCTTTTCACAGGTTGAAGGCATTGACTACACTGAAACCTTCTCCCCTGTTGCCAAAATGAACTCTATCCGCCTTATTCTTTCCCTTGCTGCCTCTTTAAAATGGGAAGTCCATCAGATGGATGTTAAATCTGCCTTCTTGCATGGGGACTTGCATGAAGAAATCTATATGGAACAACCCAATGGCTTCATCCAAACAGACTCCAGCCTTGTATGTCGACTTAAGAAATCTCTTTATGGTCTCAAGCAAGCTCCTCGGGCTTGATATGCCAAAATGGATAGCTTTCTTTTAGAATCTGGCTTTTCTAGGTGTCATTCTGACAATACTATCTACACCAAGAAAGTGGGAAACTCTCTTATCATCCTTGTTCTTTATGTTGATGATCTTATCCTCACTGGTAGTGATCCCAACCTTATAAACCATGTGAAGTCCAGCCTTAAAAAGAAAATTGAAATGACAGACTTAGGACACTTACACTATTTTCTCGGTCTTCAAGTCTTGCAATCCAAGGAAGGTATTTCCCTTTCCCAATCCAAGTATGCCTGTGATATTCTACGCCATTTTCACATGGAAGACTGTAAGCCAACTCCTTCTCCCTTTCAGTCTAGAGTCAAACTTTCAGTCTCTTGTACTTCTCCTGAAGTTGATGCTACCTTATACCGTCAGCTTGTAGGAAAACTCTTGTATTTAACCCATACTCGTCCTGACCTTTCCTTTGTTGTTGGCCTTGTTGCTCGTTTTTTGCAAAACCCACGTGAAAGTCATTGGAAAGCAGCTAAAAGAATACTTCGTTATGTTCGAGGTACAATACAGTTTGGGATTCATTACAGTGCCAAAACAACTCCTCTATTAGTTGGTTTCACTGATTCTGATTGGGCTGGTGACCCTGATGATCAGAAGTCTACTGCCAGTTATGTCTTCACTCTTGGTTCAGGACCTATTACATGGGCTTGTAAGAAACAGGCTGCCATTTCTCTTTCTTCAGCAGAAGCAGAGTATCGTGGTGCCGTAGAAGCTAGTAAGGAAGCCTTGTGGCTTCGTCAGATCCTATCAGAATTTGGCTTTGAGCAGCAACATCCGACTACACTTTGGTGTGATAATCAAAGTGCCATTCAGCTTTGCAAAGATCCAGTCCAGCATCAGCGCAGCAAACACATTGAACTTCACATGCACTTCATCAGAAAGCTCATTCATGACCATGTTCTTGAAGTGCAATATTGTTCAACAGATGATCAGGTTGCAGACATCTTCACAAAGGCTCTCACAGGGCGAAGTTCACTAAACTTCGATATATGCTTGGAGTTCAGGAAGTTGTCACTAAGGGGGGATAGGCTCTAGTGCCTCCTTCCTTCTCCTATTGTGTCATATTTGTAAATCCTTCAATCCTATCGCAAGTTGTTCTTAAGGGGGGATGTTAGGATATTCCGACACATAGGAAATAGTTAAGTTCAACTTGGTCTAGTATAGAGTTAGGTATAGAGTTAGGTAAAGTGTGTTTCTTTACCGTTGTACATTTTGTAACTTACAATCCGACGGTCACGATATGTAGTGATCCGACGGTTCATTCTCTCCTCGGTATTACCGACACTTGATCCGTGGCTTGACACCCGATTGGTCCATGAATTCTATTTAAAGCGCATGGAGGGTCATTGTTCGGGTAATCCGTCTATGAGAGAAAGCTTATGTAAATTTTCATTCTTTTATTAATAAATTGCCTGTAGTAGCTACGTTGGCGCAGGCCGTGGACTGTTTCCCTCTTTGAAGGTTTTAACCACGTCAAAAATATTGGTGTATTGATTTGAGATCTGGTTGTGAGCGGTGTCCTTTTGGTGTTCTTTCTAAGGAACTTACCCTGTAAATTCCTACAGCAATATGGTCTCTTTGATGTTCCTATGAACAAGAAGATGCCAACATGGCATAATAGACGGATAGGAGAAGCAGCTCTAGAGAGAAGACTAGACAGATACCTCATTCATGAAGACCTCCTATATTCCCTCACTAACTACAGAAAATAGGTGGGTTCTGGAGGAATTTCGGATCACTCCCCTATATATCTAGAAGTGGCTGGCTCTTTCAGAAAACCAAGGGCACCTTAAAGTTTAACTCAATCTGGCTAAAGGACCCCGACTATCTCAAGATGGTCTCAGATTTTTGGAAAGCTCAAGCCCCACCTATTGATCAGAGGAAGGCTGAAGGATTCTATAGTAACCTGAACAAGCTTAAATGATTATCCATTGAGTGGGAAAAAAGGAAAAAATCTAGGGATGAGCACACCCTAGCTGACATAGAAAATCAATTAACCTCCTTAATGGATGAACTGGGAAGAGACTTCTTATCCATTAAAGAAAAATTACAACTAGTGGAACTGGAAGCCCAGAGATCAAATATTCTACTGGAACAAGAAAAAACATGGAGACTCAGAAGCAGGGCTATCTGGTTACAAGCGGGGGATGGTAATACAAAACTCTTTCATAAATATGCGAATTGAAGGAAAGCCAACAATACCATCTGGAAAATGTCATCGAAACAAGGTCAGATTACAAATACACACCCTCAGCTTGCCCGATTAGGTAACACACACTTCAAGCAGCTTTTAAGAGCCCCCTCAGGCACAACACTTGCAAAAATCATCTATATAGTTGGACATTTCCCCATATTTGTGGAACCTAACGTGATGGAGTATCTCATTAAACCTGTTACCATGGGGGAACTAGAGAGCACCCTCAAGTGGTTCAAGAAGGACAAAAGTTCGGGACTAGATGGTTGGTCTGTGGAATTCTACCTTGCTTTTTTTCAAATCATTAGACAAGACCTACTTGGTGTGGTCGAAGAAAGCCAGTCACTAGGTCGAATTTTGATCCTATCAATTCCACCTATATAGCCCTCATCCCCAAGACGGACTCCCTGCTATCGTTCAATGACTTCATGCCTATATCCCTTTTGTAACTGCCTTTATAAAATTATTGCAAAAATTATTGCGAAGATTATTGCAAATCGCATTAAACCGATCCTGTCAGATCACCTCTGAAGAATAGTTTTCATTCCTTCAAAACTGACAAATCCATGAGGCCATAAGCTCGACACAAGAGGCCCTTCACTCATCAAACTGAAGAATCTCAAAGGAGTGTTGCTTAAAATTGACCTCTCAAAGGCATTTGACAGGGTCAGCTGGTTATACTTAAGGACGATACTTACCCATCTGAGGTTCCCACTGGTTTTTATCAAATTATTGCGAAGATTATTGCAAATCGCATTAAATTGATCCTGTCAGATCACATCTCTCAGGAATAGTTTGCATTCCTTCAAAACCGACAAATGATGCCGTAGGCTAGGCACAAGAGGCCCTTCACTCCATCAAACTAAAGAATCTCAAAGGGGTGTTGCTTAAAATTGACCTCTCAAAGGCATTTGACAAGGTCAGCTGGTTATAATTAAAGACAATACTTATTCATCTAGGGTTCCCACTGGTTTTCACCCATGCTATTGAAGAATCTAGGTGGTGTGACTGATTCTTTCTATCTCAAGGGCGACCTTTCTATCTCACTCACTCTTATGCGACTGATGGTTTTTTTTTTACAAAACTTGGCAAATCATGGCCAAACTCCTCAATATCATTTGACTTGGATCACTTTCAATCCATCTGTGATTGATGGTAGATTTCCTTCAATGATTTCCAAACACAGCAAGCCATTTTTTTCCTCCAGCCATATAGTCTCAATTCAATCATGATTTTCAGTCACAATAATTGATATAGAATGTCCATTGGTTGCGTTCGTTTCCACTATGGAGGGATTCCTTTCCTTTGAATTGATACATGCATTTAAGTACATTAATGACAATCAGCAACACATTTTCCTGGTAATCTGTTCTAAATCACATTGATGCTTTGACATACTTTAATCCCCTTCGCTGCAATTTCCTACATCTATAAATTGTCTTCAACCCAATGCATTATCAATTCCTACACTTATATTTCCATCATAGACCACGTATACTTTTCAAGCTATACAAGCATTCACTCAACCACTCGTTAACATCTCTACATAAACAAAGACATTACTCAATTACAAAAATATGTAATATGTTTTCCTATTAATCAAATTCATATATACAGTATGTTGGGCCTGATTTACATTAGTTGGCCTTTTATCGGTCTTTCTAGCTCTACTTAGCCTCACTCTTCTCTCTCTCACATATCTACCTCTACATACCCCTTAGGCTTACAATTATAGGAACAATTACATAGTTATGGATCACTCTGGTTCCTAGTTCTTCTCCATAGATCTCTCAACTAGTTCCTAAAATCCCTTAATGATCCCTTGAGGATCTCATCAACAGTTCTATATCTAAATTCTGCCTTTATGAGCATATTATACCAAATCTCTCAATCCACTTTTAACTCAACTAATTCCTATTCAAGGATTTCCTAATCCATAATACCTTTATGAGATATTCATAAGTCTAGCATCTATCATATTCTCACATAGTTGAGAATATTTATATTTAAAACCTCACATACATATTTCTCACTCAAAATATTAAAAATATAAAAAATTTCCTATTAAGAAATCAAATTCATTATCAAACATCACATCCCCTAAGTCAACGAAATATACAATGATTTTCTTGAGCAGGATGCCCCTGCATCAAACTCCTACAAGAGAAAAAAATCATAGACTGTTGTCTATGAGGTCTGTCACTTTTCTGTATTAATGTGACAGCTACAAGTCTTAACGACTTGCTACCTCCAGGATCCCAAACCTTAATTTTAATTGTCCAAATACTCTGCACGTTTGTTGTTGATGCATGTCTGTTGTCTTCTGGTTCATTTTCCTTTCTTCAATCAGTTTCAAATTCTAATTGATCATCCCTTCTACTATCAGTCGTCTCCATCTTGACTGTCTCGTCATCAATTTCCACAGTTCTTCAATCACAAAATCAATTTTCGCTTTCTCATGGAATCCTTTTGTCTCAACAACTTGCCTAAAATCCTTTCTCTGTTGCAATTTTTCACATTCATTTTTAATTTGTTGACTGTTCTTTTCAGCTTTTGCTGCCATCCATACATCCTTAATGTCTTTGAAAACATCTTCCTCTGAAATTTCCATTTGTTGCTTCTTATCTTCAAATTTACTTTCAAGAAGTAAATTGTTTGTCATCTTTATGACTGCATACTCATCCACCTCTTCTTCTTTGTTAGCGAGTACATCAGAAACTTGGAAACTAACACATATCTCTATCCCAATCAAATCTTGAGACACTCCCTCAATTCTGACTGTAGTCACACTCTCATACTCCTGTTATTTCAGCAAATACTCCAGCAACTCAATTTCTCTTTGACACCTCACAAGTACTTCATCATGATGTTCTTTATAGTATTCAATAAGTTCTTCTTCATTCTTAACATCTTTCAGTAGTTGTCCTTCCTCTTCATTCAGTCCTATGACTGTCTTCTTTTTGTCTTGAGACAAATCTTCGTCAGCACATTTTGGATTATTGTCTTTTTGTAAGCCCTCTTCAAGAATTATCATTGCCCTGTCTTCTACCTTAGCATTCTCCCACAATTTTTCTTCATCAACAACATTAGTCCAATTCATTGGCTTACCTCTCTGAGACAATGTTCTTTCATTCTTCATCAAAATAAGATTTTGATCTTCTATATCCATGACAGCTTCAGATGATTGTCTTCTCCCATTAGGTAACTCATCAATGAACTCCTTCTGATGCAACCATTCAAAGCCTTCCTCATCTAAGAGGTTTTCTTCATCATATTTTACTTCAAGATCTTCGTCCATCCTACAAACATCTTCAAAAGTTTGCCTATCTCCTCCAATCATACACAAATTGTCAGTTTTAAAAACATAAGACCTTGCAGTCTCACTCGATGCTTTAGCGACCAAGTCTTCTTGTTGCTCTAAATCCTTCATATGATTTAGAATATCCTCTATAGATTTCTCCTTTGTATCTTCATTACTTTCAAAAAGCAATGAGCCATGTTTTGGTTCACATACCAAAACTTCCTCCTCATACTCATTTACTCTGAGTAATTATTCTTTTAGTTGAGCATTCAATCTACGCTCCCACTTCACTTGCAATCTATGCCATTTGCTTTTTATTTTCATAATCCAAACCTCTGGTCTTCCTTATTCCTTTATAACATCTCCATCAATAACTCAAGACGGAATTTTATCTCAACTTTCTCTCTATCAATCTCTTCTTGACTCTTTCTCATGCCATTTTCCTTGGCATATTTCCTTATGTTGTGGCTTCTCCTTGAACCTTTGCAATGACTATCAACAGTCACCTTCTCCTCTTCTGTGAAATTCATCTGTTCACTTGTGGACTACATTTAATCCCTTTTTTAGCAAGCCTTCATACTTTCCATCCAACAATGCAAGATTTCTCTTTGCGCTTTACCTCTTGATATCTTTTGGTTCTCTATCTTGGAACCATCTTCTGAGCAACCCTCTCACTCCTCTTTGCTTATGCAACTTAAATCCATTTTTCTTGAGAACACTCTTGTCCTCTCTGTCCAACCTTCCACGGGAACATTTAGGTTCTTCGCCACTTTCCTTCAAAGTATCCACTTACTCTGTCTTCAAGAACACAATTGATTCTTCTTTTTACAACTCCTCTCAGTTGTCTTTGCTACTAACACCCTTTTTGTCTGCAACCTGAAATCTACAAACACAATCCTCAAAACCAAAGTTAAAAATAAAAACATACCATATCACCTTTAATATCTCTACATGATCTTGTTCCACCATTGATCTGCACTTTGAATGGATTATTCCTTGTTCATTTTCCTCTGTAAATTTTCCTTAGGAGTATCAATTACTTCCCAATATTCTGCCAGACTTTATCTCTATGTGCCTACTGCCTGTCAGATTTAAAACCTAATCCTTTCTTCCTATGTAATATATTTAACAAATGCACACAAAGCACACAAGCTTTGTTTTCCTTTTTTTTTGTCAATCTTTACGGATATCCTCTTTCTGCAATCACAATTGCATTTGCATATACCACTTCAAGAGAATAACTCTGTTCTAGTTTTCCCCAAAGAGATTTTACTTGCTCCGATACCAAAATGATGACCTACCAGGCCTATGCTCCACAATCAGTAGCCTTAAGATAATTAAGCTACACTACAAGTCTTAAGAAAGAGACTTCAACCCTTCCTATCCCTTACTCTCTAATTAAAATTGTGCTCATATCAGTTATACATAAACAAGGAAGGATTGGTTTTCAGATTTTTGCGCTATATGGAATACCTGAGCGTGATTAAGGAAACACGAGTATATCGACCCTCTATTGCTCGAAACCTATGTGCTCATTTACCTTCAGTGCAGCTTGATGTAGGGAACGTTGAAGGTGAGAACGTGAACTCCTAAAAGTCGATCAATGACAATTCTGAACTAGCGCTATGCTTCTACAATGCTAGTGTGACCCTTCTGCCCCAGGTGCAGCACATGGCATGAGCTTTCTATCTTAGGTGTGACCCTTCTATCTCATAGTGACCCTTCTGTCTTAGCACGACTCTTCTTTAACTGATGTCTTTTTTTACAAAATTTTGAAAATCATGGTCAAACTCCTCAATATCATTTGACTTGGATCACTTTCAATCCATCATTACCATCTGTGATCAATGGTGGATTTCCTTCAATGGTTTCCAAACACAAGAAGTCATTTTTTTTCCTCCTGCCACGTAGTCTCAATTCAATCATGATTTTCAGTCATGATAATTGATATAGAATTTTCATTGGTTGGCTTCGCTTCCACTATGGAGGGATTCCTTTCCTTTGAATCGATATATGCATTTAAGTACATTTTTTTTGTAAGTCAATACAAGTATATTAATTCACAAATTACATAAAATACATAGGTTGAAATGACCCTACAGACCATTCCGCTTTCCGCTTGGTCGATCAAAAGTTGAACTGAAAACTATAAGAACCCTGGCCTGCATCCTAAGACAACAGGCCTGACCAAGACACAGACAAAACAAACTAACTGAAATTTCCATTTAGTACGATAAACTAGAGGGGTTGGCCACGCAGGGCTGCCTGAATCCATCAACAAAACAAAAGAGTGACTAGGAAGATCAAAATTCAAAAAATAAGTCTTCAAAGGCTGGTAGGCACGGAGCAGAGAGCACAAACAGACCTAAAGCTCAAGTTCCACATAATCTTTGAAGGCGGCACTAGGGCTAGCTTCTGCATTAACATGTGCAGATTTCGGGGCTTTCTAGGCATTTTGGTGTTGCTCCATAGGGGCTTTGATAACTTCCGCTAGAAATTCAACAGCAATGTTCATACCTCGTTGGACAGGGAGCTTAAAAATCCTGGTGAAGGCCCTCAGTTCCTCTGCCAATATTTTGATTTCCTCTGTGAGCGGCTTCATGCATATTTCCAAGGCATCAAGTTTGGCCGAGTTTTTAGCCGAAGCCAATGTTGTTGTGTAGTAAGCTTCTTTCATGGTTTCCCCCTGTTTGACTAGAGCTTTGGCCAACATGGTCTTCATGCGCCACACCTCACTTTGTGTTCTAACAAATTGCATGGCTCTATTGGCCTAGGTTCTTGGGTCTGCAATCCACTCAATTTCCTCCTCAATTGATTGCATATCTAGCCTCTCCTGCTCCTCATTTACTTCAGCTTCCAGCTCCTCAATTATCTTCTTCCCTCTGGCTGATACTTGAGTATCATATGCCTCTTGAACTCTTTTCAGCTCTTTATTGGCTAACTGATTGTGACAACCCCCAGTTGACATAGTGTTGTTGTATGTGACAACGGGTGAAGGAGACTCTTCCGAGAACTAGACAAAGAAATAAGCAAAACACTCAGGACGAAGAGTCGGGTGAGGAGCAAAAGATGTGGGAGATCTTTGGTTAGACACTATAATTATAGTGGGGGGAAGAGCGTATAGGTTGAGTAAGGCTTCCATAGATCTCCAGATTCTGGCCGAGTTACTTCCCTTTCTTTTCCGGCATGCCTTCCCCTGCCTGCGATCTGAGGCAACAGATTTGTTATGCTCGAGGTTTTTTGTCATGGGCCACGTGTCATCCGCTAAGCCTAGAATTCTCTAACAATCATTCTTCTACAGGATTTCCTTCCTCTTCCACTATGGATGATGGTGTCTGCCCTCCCCAATCCATCTCGGGGTATTATGATCTAGGAAGTGAGCCTTAGTGGCTATCTTCATTCGTTATTAAGGCGTGTGTCGTCGTACTACTACACCCCTCCTCGCTGTAATGAATGTCTTGTCTCGAAAGATGTAAACACTTATCCTGAAGTTCTATGCATGTGACATCATGCCAACAGGTTTCCGAGTAAATAATGTTGTGATCGATCCTGTAGTTGGCCACACAATCAGCCACCGCATTTGTCATTCTTCTTACCGCTTGCAGAATGATTCCGTCGAGGCTTGAGAGGTGCTCTGCTATGAGCTCTGTGACCTTGGCCAACCTCCAATGCTTCGTTACCTTACCCGGTTTTGACCCCATTTGTAGTTTCCTTATGGCACTGATAACCAAAAGAGAATCCCCTTCCACCATTGTAGCTCTTGTTCTTAGGCGAGTTAGTATTCGGAGCCCTTGTTCTAGAGCTGCGAATTCCATCTCATTGTTGGTGCCTTCTCCCAAAGATTGACTAAAAATATGTTGAATTTCCCCTTTGTTATCTCGGAGGACACCTCCTATACCTGTCGGTCTAGGATTGCCTCGAGAAGCCCCGTCAAAATTGAGTTTGTGAAAGCCTGTTGGTGGTGGTAACCAAACATTCAGGGAGGGGCTTTGCTATTGTCGTGGTTTAGAAGAACTAAAGATGATGTCGGCCTCAATTTCAAATGTCTGCAGAATTTGTAAGTCCCTCACTGATAAATCCTTGTTCTATTCTGCTTTCCATCTGGTAATAGTCGTTTCCCTCATATTTTGTAGTATGGTGGCTCTGATAAACTCTATAGTTTTAGCTTCATTTTGAAACACTCTTCTATTTCGTTATTTCCATACCGACCACACTATGAACCCAGCGTTTTAATTTCCATAATGTATTGACTATTTGGGATTTGGAAAAATTACTCCGCCAATTCACTATGCTTTCCTGCATTGAGTCTCTATCCTTGTCCATACTCTTGAATATGGTTTCCATCCAGTTCCATAGGCTTTCTGTCCAGTTACAAATATTGAGGAGGTGATTCATGAATTCCTCCTCGTTTTCACACAGGGGGCACCTTGAGGGGCCTATGAACCCTTTTTCCGAAGGTTCTCCCAGATAAGAGTTCTTCGGTGCATCAAGAGCCAAAGAAATGTTTTAATCTTCGGCCATAGTTCAGCATCCCATACTCTGTTATACCAATTGACTTTTCCCCTTGGTCTCTTTCTTCAATACAAATTCTTGCTTCTTTGAGGGAGAAACTACCCCCCTCGATCTTGCCCCAACGCAATCGATCTGCATCATTAGCATTTCTTATTTTCCTTTTAGTCAGCTCTATTTGCAACACCCTCATAATGTTGTCCCTCTCTTCTAGTTGCAATGTATCATTGAAGATCCATTCTCTCCAAGATTGATTAGGATTGTTAGGCTTCCAGTAATGATTAACGGTTATCTTCCCTAGTTCCTGGTATCTTCTCTGAATGGTAACGAAATCTGGGCTTTCAAGCTTAGGTAATTGTTGCCAAGCATCCTCCCAGAACGAAGAAGTCTATCCATTACAGACTTCCCAAAAACTCTGTTCCTGAATTATGCCTCGATTAGCTCTTGCAAGGTTCCAAATTGGAGATCCTTTTGGAGGTTCCTGCATCCTGATCAGATTTTGAGGGCTATAATGAGCTGCATACTTGGCTTTCCAATGTTTGGCCCAGGGAATGTTCGGTTCTTTAACCCATCTCGACCACAACTTGGCTCCACAAGCTCGATTGACGGTGTAAGGGTCCTGAAGGTTTAACCCACCCAGGTGTTTGGGTTTGCAGATTTTGTCCTGTGCCATTAAGGACCACTTCTGTTTAACTAAGTTTCCCGACCATAAAAAATCTTTCTAGATGAGTCGGATTTTCTGAAGCACACCTTTCGATGTCGGGAGAATAGACAGCATGAATTGAGGAATGGCCTGTAGGACTGATTTGGTGAGGACTAGGCGGCCTGCAAAGTTAAGACTTCTATGAGTCCAATGCTGACAACACTTCTCTAGGTTGGCTAGAATTTTCTCTCAATGAATTTTTTGCTAGGGTTTGTCTGTCAGCAGAATGCCTAGGTATCCGGAAGGGAGGTTACATCTTTTGAACCTGAGGACATTAGATATATTTTTCTGGACTACTAGGTGCGTATTAAAAAAGAATATGGAAGATTTAGCTAGATTGAGTTCCACACTTGAAGAAAGGCTGAAACGATTGAGAATGTTTTTGAAACCAAGAGCTTCTTTGACTGAAGGCATGCCATGCAGCATTGTATCATCGACAAACTGCTGATGAGATGTTGCAGGGCATGAAGGCAGGGGTTGGAGTCCCTGAATTAAGCCATCCTCTTTAGCCTTTCTGATAAGCCGGCTAAGACCTTCCATTAGTATTACAAACAGAAAAGGGGACAGGGGATCCCCTTGCCGTATACCACTAGAAGGTGTAAACTGGGTTGTGGGTGCTCCGTTAACTAGGATGGAAAATCTGGTGGACTTAATCAGGGCTAGGATCCATTTTATCCATTTCTTCGCAAAGCCAAAGGCATCCAGAATAGCCTCCAAGTAGTTTCAGCTGACTTTGACATAAGCCTTTGAAAGGTCCAGCTGCATTAGCATGCCAGCTTTTTTCTTAGTTTGGAGAGTATGAATCATCTCTTGAGCTAGCAATATGTTATCCATAATCTGTCTCCCTTCTACATAACCAGATTGTTCTTCCAAAATGATCCCTGGAAGAATTGGCTTTAATCTGTTAGCTATGACTTTAGATACAATCTTATATAGAACATTGCACAATGCAATTGGCCGAAACTTCGACGGATGGTTTGCTTCCTCATCCTTTGGAATAAGGGTTATGAAGGTGGAGTTGAAGGATTTTAGGATGGAAGAGGAGCGTCGGGAATCTTCCACCACTTCCCAAACCTCTGTTTTGATTATTTCCCAACAGGCTTTGTAATAGTCGATGGTGAAACCATCTAGTCCTGGCGCCTTACCATTTGGCATATCTTTCACTGCTTCTTCCACTTCTTCCAAGGTGATCGCTCGATTTAGAGCCTTGTTTTGATCCTTTGTGATAAGCTTGGGAATAAAAGTCATTAGATCCTTGATAGCTTCCTCTCTGTCAATGTTGGGTTCAAAAGCAATTTGGCTAAAATGGTTTATGAGGAGGGCTGAAATCTCCTGATGAGTTTGCGCAGAGGTCCCTTGATTATCCTTTATTCTTAATATTTTATTAGCACTCCTGTGGTCAATGGCAGATCTGTGAAAGAATTTTGTGTTCTTTTCACCTTCCTTAAGCCACTGAATTCTAGACTTTTGCTTCCATAGAGTTTCCTCCTGTTGGCATCTGGCCTGCCAATTCTGCATGAGTTTTTGTTCTGAGTTCATTGTTTCTCGATTAATATTCCCCTGGATCCATTCCTTGTGAATCTGTTCCAATTGCTCTTCCAGCACCTTCTTTTCTTTAATTATGTTGCCGAAGACTTCTCGATTCCAGGATTTTAACCTGGTTTTAATATGTTTAAGTTTATCTTGGAGAATGTACATTTTAGTACTTCTTATACCTATCAATTCATTCCACCATTGTTTTATATTCGATGTGAATTCTGGATGACTGAGCCAAAAATTTTCAAATCTAAAGGGTTTATTACTTGGTGTGCCCAGGATGGTCGCATTCATTATTATGGGCCAGTGGTCCGAGCCTCCACTTGGTAGTGTGTCCGAATCCACAATAATCCCTTCCAAAAGGATGGTTTCTTTCACTAAGAACATGTCCAGTCTAGAGGCAATTTTCTTATCCCTCCCTCTTTTATTGTTCCATGTGAAAGCCCCGCTTTTGGGGAAGATGTCTACCAGCTTGGCTAATTTGATAAAGTCTTTGAAAGCTTCGGTATCTCGGTTGAGCGTTCTGATGCCTCCTTTTTTTCCATAAGCGAAGTGATCATAATAAAATATCCTCTGAAAATAGCTTTTACTTGGGGATATCTCTGCTGCAAATTGGATAGACCTCTACGTAATAGTAGTTTTGCCTCTAGTTTCTGAGGACCATAGACATTTGTACAGAGATAGGTGTTTGGATTCCCTACCATTTGGACTTCTATTAAGATGTGAGATTTGGCAGCTTCAGAAGATATAAGTTGGAGTACCTGAGGATTCCAAAGAATGGCCAAGCCCCTTCCCATTCATTTCTTTCTGTTTCTAGGCATTCCATTCTTTTGCCCAGTTTTCTACTGATGTTTTCCATTGTTTTGCTAGAGAATTTAGTTTCTTGCAAAAAAATCATATCTGGTTGTTCCTTTTTGACTTTTTCCTTTAATAACCACTGCTTCTTTAGGCTATTTAGCCCTCTAGCATTCCATGAAAGTACTTTCATAATTAACTAATTTTTAGGAAATGAGTGTGAAAGCCTCGAGGGTATTCATCTTACCTGAGTTTAGGAGCTTTTGACCGAGCTCTTGTAATGCTTCATTGTTTGTTCTTCGTCCTTGTTTTTTCCGGTGCTTTGTATTGGCTGTAGTTTGATGCAATCCCTGAGCTCTCACCCCTAGACCTTTTGTTGTTCCCAAGCTTCTTCTCTACAAGTCCATTTCTGCTTGTTGTCTTGCTATGAATAATGTGTTGATTTTGTTCACCTCCTCTTCCAATATGTGTTCAATGCCTTTCTTTTTCCATTGTTCTACCATGTTTGGTAGATCCATACCTTCCTGTTCAATAATTTTGCTTAGATCCATATCCTTGAGCCCCATTTCACTAGTTATCATTTCTGAATCTTCTTCCAGTCCTTTTGTTGGTCTCTAGAGTACGTGGGAGGTTGCTTGATGGATTAGAAATGGGGTCTTATGTCCCTGGTGTGGTTGTGGTATGGCTTCCTCGCAATGGCTCACACTCTTTATGGGTGTCCTCTGGTTCCGCCTCTGAATCCAACACCTCAAATGCATTGCATGTGCTTCCGATGGATGTACTTGCTTTATTTTGTTGCCCTTTGTTTGCTCGTTGTCTAGTATGAGGTTGAATAAAAGCCTCCTTATTCTTACCCCCTGTGTTTTCCTTGGGTTTCTCTATCATTCTGTTCATTGGGCATTCTCTGATCAAATGTCCATGTTCATGACATTTCCTGCAACGAAATGGGATCTGCTCATTGTCTATAGCTTGAAAATACACTTCATCTTTGTATTCCAACCATAGACCCTCATGCAAAGCTCCCGAACATCCATCTCGACACAAATCCTAGCACAAGAGGTGTATCTCTTCTGTAATGTTGCCTCTGAGGCTTTGATAAGGTGCCTAACTTATTGCCTATATGTTCTAGTGTTGCATGTACCTAGTAGTCAATTGGTTGAGAAAACAAGCGAATCCAAACCGGTACCTGTTTGAATGTTTCCTGTTCTAGTGTGAAGTTGGGCTTCCAAGGTCTCATGTATAGACCTGTTGAGGCAAAGAAATATGGGCCTCCATCAAAGATTCAATCCTTGTCATCCATATTGGTGAATACCACTGTGAAGAAACCTTTGGCCCCTAAGTGGAGTCTTACATCCCCTCTGGATTTCCATTGCTGCTTGATCCACAAGCACAGGGCTCTTTCTGTTGGCCAAAAACCCATAAACTTGCAGATCACTGCATGTTCTACCATGTGTTCTCGGTACCCCTGTAGTTCTGGGTCAGAGATTATTACCGTAGGGTTTCAGTGGCTTTAGGCTTGCAAGGTCCCTGGGTTTCTTTCTTTTTGGCCCTCGAAGCTATTCCTTCCTGTCCTGCCTTATCTTGGTTTTGATCCTCCTTTTTCCTTGTTCGTTCATCCCCAAGCTCCTTTTCTTGTGATATCTTTTCTAGAGAAGGGTTTTTCCTGTCTCTGTCCGTTGTGTTGCTTCCAATGATTTATTTTCGTTTCTAGGTATCTTTGCCCTCGCTGTTTAGCTTTCCTTTATTGGTCAAATCCTCCTTTCCTATCTTCTCAGAGCCTGAGATTTGCACCCCGTCCAGTGCAGTTTTATCCTTGTGCATCATTGCCTGTTTATAAGATGGGGTCCCGTTGGACCCCACATTTTTCATCTGTTGGGTCAGAACCTGCCCTCTTCTGCGAAGCTTTGCTGCTCTGGCATTGTCCTCCTCCAAATTTGGTACTATGGCTGTAGCTTGAGCATGTATTCTTCAAACCCTAGCCGCCATGGAAGTCTCGCTTGAATACACACATTTGATATGGGTCCTTCTGTTCAACCTCCATTTAAGTACATTAATGCCAATCTGCAACACATTTTCCTAGAAATATGGTGTAAATCACATTCATGCTTTGACATACTTTAATCCCCTTCACTGGAATTTCCTACATCTATAAATTATCTTCAACCCAATGCATTATCAATTCCTGCACTCATATTTCCATCATAGACCACGTATACTGTCCAGGCTATACGAGCATTAACTCAGCCACTCGTTAACATCTCTACATAAACAAATACATTACTCAATTAAAAAAATATGTAATATGCTCTCCTATTAATCAAATTCATATATATAGTATGCCAGGTCCGATTTACATTAGTTGGCCTTTATCAGTCTTTCTAGCTCTACTTAGCCTCACTCTTCTCTCTCTCATCCATTCTCATTGTAGTGGTTGTTGAATGCCTAAAATGAATGGAGTGTGTCCCTCATCATCTATGGCATTGTCAAACTCTGAGTAGTATCGTTGCTTTCCATATACACACACTTTGAGCATCATTATTATCAAACATGTATTGGGCATGTTTCAATCTCCTCTCTATATCTCTATATTGGCAATGTCGTCACGAGTAAGAATAAGAAAATTGTTTCAATCAAACTCAACTCTAGATGAGGTTACTTTGTCATGCACTAATTCACAATGTTTGTAATGTACACATTCAACTAACATTCCCAACAACAAACATCCTTCTACCCATTGATGTAGTTATGTAGTTCATTACTAAGATGGAGTGCATGGTATGTTCTTGTGCTGACAAAATCATCAACCTCTTATCCATGGCAAGGTTTACTTGTAATATCTATATGGTTCATCTCAACATAAGTGATCAAGGCACGTTCTCGTGTTTTCTTAGATATGTGAACACTAAAATGACATGTGTAACCACGTCTTAGATGCTTACAACTTGGACGACTCCCTATCCCATTTTCAGGCAATTTTGATATATCATAAGATAATGCATTCATCTCTCGATAATCTTCTAGCCCATATGAACACCAAAACCTGCAAGAAACAACAAGATATTAACATGACAAAAATTGAATTTAAAACAAAATTATTTTAAGAAAAAATTAGTAGAAAAAATCTTACATTATATATTCCAACGGAATGTCAACTCTATATTTTTTATTTCCACTATTTTCTTCTTTTGATTTTCTCCTAAAACTTTTTTGAAAGCTTGTTGGATACAATGGATTTTTTCTCTCCCAAATAACAAACTTATTATATCTATTTTATTTGATCCAAACCACATTGTTACCTCCAATCATACTCCAATCCAAATCAAAAGAAGAAAATATTTCCTTATGTGGATCTTGCACTTCAAGAACTAGAAGTTGTTTCCATTTTGAACACCTCTACAAGATATATAACTCAAGTTAGTTTCTCATAAAGTTGCAAAACAAAAATGATATGTGCCATTGGAAAAGTTAATGACTTTTATACTTAAAATACTAGATAGGTATCAAATGCCAATAAAGTATCATGTTGATTATCATATTCATCTATAATTTTCTTTTTTCCTATTTTTATTGAGATATTAACATCTTTAAAATTTACATCTTGAAAATAGACTGGAATTTGAATTTCAAAGTTAAATATCCATGGAAACCACATCATGTGAAGCGAACAAAGAATCCACGGTAACCACATCCTCTGAAAGGACGGAAATTTTGTGTATATTTAACTTTGAAATTCAAAAATCTTTAAAATTTGTCAACCTACATAATTTTTTTAATATTCACTATAATATGTTTAATGCTCCAAAACGCACGAATTTCTCATCTCAAAATTCAAGTTTAATAGTGTGATGGTCCTCATCTAAAATTACATGAGTGTTTCTAAATTTGCAGGTCACTTTCTAGGTACGCTATATTCTAATTGTTGGATGCCACGATTGAAGTAGAGAAGCTAAAAGTTAAAAATTTAGATGGTCTTTACATGTTCATCTAAATTTACTAACATGTGAAAATGTGATTGTGGATTGTATTAGAAATATTTTCATTTGATGTGCTATATTGTCCTCACTGTCATTTATTCATTATTATTCTTAAGTTCTAAAAATACCATGGTAAGGAGGTGAACCGGATATGCTTTGGAGAGCTCCAACCCCGGGAAAATATTTGAAAGAGAAAGTCCTGTTGCCTTTGAGATAAGTGTGGTAGAAACTGCTTTGGAGAGCTCCAACTCCACGAAAGTCTTTCAAAGAGAACACACGCGCAACAACTCTACTTAGTCTAGTTTCCAATTTAATAGACTATGAAAAAAAAAAGCATCTAAATCTACTTTAAATAATAAAAATTAACATCTAAATCTACTTTAAATTATAAAGTCTAAATCAAACACTTCATGACGACAAATAAAAAAATCTAAATTAAAACTTTAATCCATTTCAAAAAAAAATATAAACATTATCCAAAACTAATTAATTGCTCATCTATTATTCTGTAAAAATGGTACCAATACCAATAGAATAAACCAAATATCAAATAACATTTTTAACTACGTATCACCAAAAAAAACTCTTTACCACATCAAGAAGTGATCAACTCACTTTGACCACGAAAACAAACCCAAATAGCAAGAATATATTAAAATGATAATAATAACATACTTCCATATTTCACTCAAGAATAATAATCTTCCTTTAAAATCACCCTTCTATTCATAGAGATATATTACATCACCACATAAAATAATATCACAGTTTTCATTTGGCACATCTAAAATTCTTGTCGATTCATATTTACTAGTAAACAAAAAGCAGATATATGTTTAATGGTTTTCCACCCTACTAAAACAAAATTACTTAGTAAACAAAAAGCATATATATCTTTAATGGTTTCCCACCCTGCTAAAACAAAATTACTTTTTTTGTTTGTGCAGAATAGTTGTATCATTTAAAGTTTTCTGTAAAATTTTTAAATACAATAATTTTAAGGAATTATATGTTAGTGTTATCACAAATCTGGGCTACACTAAATGAAAACATAACCTTTTAGGTGCCCAAGTTTTCTGTGAAAATTTTGAAATACAATAATTTTAAGGAATTCTATGCTAGTGTCACAAATTTGGGCTACACTAAATGAAAACATAACTTTTTAGGTGCCCACGGGGATAACTAAAGGGCTATGTTTTTGTGGTAGGACGATGTTAAAATTCGTTAATTTGTTTTGGTCAGACCCATGATAAATATGTTATATAATTTAAGAATTAAAAGTTTAATTGTATTATTTTATGGATTGTTTTTTGGTTTTATTTTATGGATTTTTTAAAGTGGTATATCACTGTTTTTAACAGTTTAAAAAATATATCTTAAAGTTAAAACATGGAAACTTCATTGAGGACACTTGTTTTTATGGAAATTTTATTGAAAAATAAACAATCAAATTATTTATCTTTTTGTGGAAACTCCGTAGAGGGCACTAGGTTGCAAAAGAGGAAAAATAGCACAATAGGACTGAAAATTAAACATTTCAATTATTTATCTTTTTGGAAAACTCCACAGAGGGCACTAGGATGCAAAAGAAGAAAATTACAGTAATATATTGGCAAAAAAATTTGAATGCCTTAATTTTATTCTAGCTTTTAATTTTTTATAACTATTATTTTCTTTATCCATGTTTTCGAAAATATTGAGCTGAATATATATAATATATATATATATATATATATATTATATATATATATATTTATATATATATATATATATAATAACATTATGATCATTTTTTATACTATTATTTCTTTATCCATGTTTTGAACATATTGAGCTTGCTTTTATATATAATATATATTAAATAAATATATAATTTTGATTTATAATTTCCTATTTTACCTTGCTTTTATTTGTAGAGTTTTTGGTTAATCCAATTTCAAATACCAGTTTAAATATCTGAGAAATTTTAATTGAAAAAATATTTGTAGAATGGAAAAAATATTAGATTCCAAATTTATTTTAAGTAATTTCTATTTTAATTTTTTCTTTAAAAGAATTAGTATAGTTTAACTTTTATTTTATTTTTGTTAAAATTCAATTTATTTAAGTAATTTCTATTTTTAATTTTTTTCTTAAAGAAATTAGTATAGTTTAGCTTTTTTTTTATTTTTGTAAAAATCACATTTTACTATGTGCAATTATAAGCTAAATGACCTGATTGATTTAAAATTTAAAAAAAATTAATAATAAATAAATAAATAATAGAAATTTCAATGAAAATAAATAATCCAGCGATTTGTTTTGATTTTTTACTGTAAGGTCAAAAAAACAGTCATCACTCTCCTCTACGTTGTTATTTGTTTCTTTTAAGACATGGAAAAAAGGTTATCACTCTTCTCTACGCTGTCCCTCCATCTCGAAAGTTTTAAAAAAAATTCAGTCACAGCATCAGGATGGTTTATAAACGAAGACGGTAAGGGAGATGGAGGGACCCAATGAGTCACGTAGACAAGTCTTGGAAAGCTGCAACGGAGATAAGCTCGGAAATAATGATTAGCTCGCTAAGTTTCACATTGCCAATAGTGATCAAATTTGAACCGCAAGTCTTAATTTCATTTAGAAGGTCACACATTCAAGCCGCACTTCCATTATGAAAAACATAAAAAAAAAAAAGGAGCAATTCAATTGACAATAGTAAATTATTTTCAAATTTCTTTTTATTTTTTCACAAACAAAAAGGTACTACTATGTCAAAGGCTGCATTAGTAAATGCATTACTCTTACACATGTGTGATTGAGAAATCTAACTACATAAGATTAATGATAGCCAGGAGACCTATATCCCTACTCCAGTTCAGATAAGGATTAATTTTGTTGGAAATTTTTGTGACCAGAACGTTCAAGCCAATATACAAGTAGCTCAATCAAATTGAAGTTTATTGAATGAATGAAAAAATTCAGTAAAATTCTAAAGAGGCTTAGGATTCAACGAAAGTGTGTACGAAGGTGTATATGTTTTTGGTATCTCCTTTTTTAATATGAAAACATACCAAGAATTGGGAATCCTCAAACAAATAAAGTCCAGTATGTAGGAAGCCTTTTGAATGCCCTCCTCTCCAAGCATAAATCGTGCTTAAACTTTGCTTGACAGGCGTTCGCTGAATGATGAATCTATGTTCATCTCCAACTTAAATCGTCATCAAACCTTGCCCTTGACAGGCGTTCGCTGAATGATGAATCTATGTTCATCTCCAACTTAAATCGTCATCAAACCTTGCTTTGGGCAGCCTTCAGGCATAACCCAATGAAAATACAGACCTAATACATGGCCCATATTGACATCTAGTCGCTCTCAATTGAAACTACCAAATGTAATGGTATCAAAGGGTAATTGTGACAACAATTAATAAGAACTTCCATCATATGCACAATTAGAAAAAACAACTCAAAAAGAAACTATTGTTTTGAAATGGGAGCAACTCAGAAACTGCCAAATGTAATGATATCAAAAGGTAATTGTGACATAATAATTAATAAGAACTTACATCATATGCACAATTAGAAAAACCACTCAAAAGGAAACTGTTGTTTTTGAAATGAGAGTTTCTGAAATGAGAAAAACAACTCAAAAGGAAATTGTTGTTTTTGAAATGAGAGTTTCTGAAATGAGAAAAACAACTCAAAAGGAAACTGTTGTTTTTGAAATGGGAGTTTCTAAAATGGGATTTAAGTTTTAACATGAAAATAAATTTACAAATTCAACATTCCTAAAATTCTAATTTGAGAAAAAATGAAATTTTAAAAAAAAAGTTGAAAATTTAACAGCCCTTCTTAAAAAAATTTAAGATATTATTCCAATTTTTTTTTAAATGACAAAAATCAATTTTTAAATTTTTTTTGACTGGTAAAATTTTCTCCCTACTTCTCTGATGTGCCAGAGACCCTTTGAAGGGCTCTGACGTGTTCAATTTTGATCCCTGACTGCCACAAAGGCCTTTACAATTTCCACCTCATTCCGACGAAGACCGCGGCCCTACATGACCCATCATTTTATATTGGATGATGTTTTATGTATGTTTTGGTTCGTAGGGTTAAAATCCCGAAATATAAAGATTCAAAGTCAAATTCTTCACTGTATTCTATCTTACTATCACCACAAATTCTTCCCTTTAACCACCTTTAGTCCTCAAAGATGACTTAGCCATAGGAATAGAGGGAAGAATACAAAGAGTCGGTGAACAAGTAAATTGGACCAATACTGCTTTGAAAGGTTTAAATATGCATGCATCAGCGTCCAATGCACAAAAAGAACAAGAAGAGTCTTTGCAATTCTATGTAAACAGTGTAAATAAAAGTCTAAATGATTTCCAGTTTTATGTTTCTACAATAGAAGGATTTGTTCGAGAAGGTCATAGTGAAGCCAGAACATTGTCTGCAAAAATAAATGGACAGTTTGAGGAATCGAAAATGAAATTCACATATCTTTTGTGTTGACCCATACAAAGATTGAAGATCTTTCCTCACAATTGGGAAACCGGTTTTCTACATCCAAAGATAAAGACATTCCTTCTTCACTATTGTTGAGGCATCTTGTCCCTATAAATTCAATTCAGAAATTAGTAGATAAATTTCCCCTTTTATTTCCTAAAGAAATATCAGAAACCTCATTTGACTCTCTTATACTACCAGTTTATGATCCATTGCCTAACTCGTACTCAAGATATCCTCCTCCTAATTTGAGTGGTAAGAGTAAGTTGTCAAAAAGTCAAATATTTTTCAATGATGCACATAAAGAATGGAGCATTGACAATCTAAGTTTTGGTCAAATAAGACAAATAATTGATCAAATGTTCACTGAATATAAGCTAATGTGCATGAGGGGTAAAAGTGAAGTAGAAGCCTGTAAGACACTAATTCAGTGTTTTACTGGTACACTCAGAAGATGGTGGGAAACAGAATCCTCTCCAGCATTGGTAGATAAAATGACAGAAGAAATAGTTAAAGATGAAGCAGGGGATGTTGTACTTAATGAAGATGGGAATCCCCAAAACATGATCGGAGCTCTGACATCATTCATCCTTGAACATTGGTGGTGCAAAATCAGAAATATCAGATAAACACTATTTGATATTAATGAAACTCAAATGTAAAAAAATGTCCTAGTATGAAGACTTCCATCGGGATTGGATTCAAAGAATCTATGAAGTAAAAGATAGCAACAATCTCTTATGAAAACAGGTGTATCTTGCAGCCCTGCCTTCTAAATTTGTAGATTACTTGAAAATTCAAGAAGTCTTTCAAAACCCCTGTGAATCTTATACTTGGGGGGGTAATATCATAACAAAAGCTTTGGTTGGACTATGCACAAATATGAAGGTGAATAAATCTATACAGAAATTGTCCAGGCTACCTGACAGTAGATCTATTTGCAACAAATATGGTCTATCTATAGATAATCATGTTGTACAAAAGAAAAGGGTGAAGAAGGCCCTCAAGAAAATATCAAAGAGAAAAATGAACCATCTTGCAAGACCCCAAAGAATACGAAAAGCAAAAGGCTACTACAAAAGAATTCTAAATTCCCACTATTATGGTCCTCAATACATTCATCTTAGGACTCACAAACAAGAACCCTGGAACAGGCTCACCTGTTGGTTATGCGGCAAAAAAGAAGATACTTCAAATTGTCCACAGGGGGGAGAATCAAAACTACACATAGGGAAAAAGTCCCAAGAAAATGTTATAAAATACCAACAGGATAGGCAAAAAAGAGAAGAAAGAAAACCCTTACTCCACATTCAGTGCTATAAATGCAGGTCCAAACTACATAAAATTGAAAATTATCGCAATATTCATATCAAAGAAGAAATACATATTATGGGACAAAATTGTTGGGATTCTACAAAAACTTCCAGTTTCAGTAATTCTAACACAGAATCTGAATATGATTGTGAAGTAGTTTTTCTTGTTGACCTTTGTGACTATACAGATTCAGAAGAATGTCATTACAAAGGCTCGGAGTCGAAATCAAAATATAGCACTAAAAATGAATCTAACTTACAGCAGAATATAAAAATATGCAGGGCACATAGTTCATATGATGAAGAAGCTAAAGTCCTGGTAGGCATTAAAATGCTCCCTGAAGGAGAAATGAAAGAAAATATGATGAATACGTTTCTACAGACTATGATAAAAATTCAAGGGTCTAGTTCAACTCCTTCAAGCAAAGGTACTATCCCAAAGACCCTCTTTGTTGATGCTTCATATGACAAAAACACTAAATCATTCCAAAGAAACCATCAGCAAGATAAGCAAAGAATACTCACATTCAATGAAGTCAGCCATGAAATAAAAAATTTGAAGAAAAAGATTAGTGAACTTAGAACTCATGTTTTCATAATAGAAAAGGGGAAAGAAAAACAGAAAGATTATATCTCAGAACAATAGCCTCTTTTCAAAAAGAATACCAATGTGGAAATTTACGAGGTCAAGACAGATGATTTCTCAGGATTAAGCAACATGAAAATCATTGCAGTCCAGCACCAACCATACAATGTCATGCTCAAATTCAAAATACAAGGGGAAGTATTTATTCTAGATATTTTATTAGACACATGAGCTAACCTAAAGGTATTAAATTAAAACTCAATTCCTGCAAAATATTGGGTTAAGGCAAAAAGAGAAGTCATAGGATTGGGAAAACAAGAATACAACTTCCAATATAAAGTCCCTAAAGCCACCCTCTGCCTAGAAAATCACTGCATAAACATCAAATTTGCAGTAGGGGGTATTCTAATACACTGCATCCTAGGAAACCCATTCCTTGCAGTGGTTGAACCCCATGGACCAACAAGACTAGATGATGGAAGATATGCATATTATGTTTTTGTTCTAGATGAACAAGGATACTTGAAAGTTATCACAATGTGGTTTGGAACCTACTTTGCAAAGACAAACCAGATGGTACCAATTATACTCTCTTAAAATTTGGATCAATATTTGTCACTCAGCTACTACATCGGCTGGACTGATAAAAATAATGGTGGACATGGTTTGGCGTCAACAATACTGATATGAACACCATTGATTTCCAATCAAATTACAGACAAGCATGTGAAGAATGTATGGACTGCTTTCACCAGCCCTGTAAAATTGTAGTGATTTAAACAAATTCACAGATAATGGGATTCTTTTGGATTTTATGGCAAAACATCACCAATGGTTATCCATGACAAAAATAAAGAATCAAATAGTACTTGGGAAGCCCATGATAGTTCGGAGAATCTTTTCTAAAGCATAGGACACCAGTGGAAGATATGTCAAACAAAGATTCCCTAATACAAATATGTTGGGAGCATACTGATTGTACATATAATCGTTTCTCGTGGGCTTTGCATGATAAAAGCATCCACTGTGTGAAATAATGTAAAATTTTAGTCACCTGACGATGAGTGTGACCAGTATCATGGGATTCTGATAATATCTTCGCTATGTAAATAAAGGTATCTTACTTTTAGGACGATTCCATGTCCCAAAATTCATTATTATAAAACTTTATCAAACGATTCTTTGAGACTTAGAGCACTTCTCCGACGATTGGTGTTGTTTGACCCACGTCTCAGAGCATCTATGGAAAAGACATTAGTCAGTAACAGTGGTACCATAGGATTCCTTTTGCCCCCCTTACCCCCTCTCCTCCCTCCCAACTCCTTATAAATAAGGGGAGGAGAACTATATGGGGCATCAGGAGTTAGAGAGTCGAGAATTATCCTTGCTCTACATATGTGTCTTAAAGGTGATCTACTTGAATCATAGAGAAATTCTTAAGTCTAAGTCATATAGAGTATAAAGTCTGAGAAGCTTGCGCATCATATCTCTTGTTCTTTGCATCATTTCCTCCACAAGGTTAAAAGTTGGGATTCTTAATTGCCTTTGTGAGTAAGCCATGTTTTCCTCATTTTGCTTCTAGTCATCTTTTAAAGCCTAAGATTTGCAACCCTCGTTGATCTGGTCATTCTGGTTGGAGTTGATAAGTTTCTAAATAAGAACAGTCATCACATCTCTTATGATCTTTCTCTTTGTCCTACTAGTATTTTAAAAAAGGTTTATTCAATCTTGTAAATGTCCTAGACACTGACCTCCTGCAGCTATAGGTTGTCTCCAGGGTAACATTTCCTTACCAAAATCAAGATCAAGAAAAGGCTACAGTTGGACCTCATATCCACATCTCACTAGGATAGATGGATGCTCGCGCATGGTACCAATTGACTACGTTGTTTAGTAGGTCATGCTATACGACTTATTCCCTTATTTTGATGATGAAACATACCAAGAAGGATGGAATGTAATGTACCTAAGAAGGATAATAAGCGGTGCCTAGAGATTTACCCACAAGGATAATGAATGTAATGTGATCATTATAATGGAATAGTCCCATTACGTAATTAAAATGAAATTATGTAATAATAAGGGGTATTTGGCATAAGACTACTTGAAATACTCATGAAAAAATATAAATATGTATCATTGTATTGGAAGTGTATTGAAACATATTGTCCATTAGCAAGAATGGCTTGTGGAGTGAATACTTACATAAGGAGTATTTGATGGTGTTACCCTACCTTAAAGGTTTTTCTCTTTATATTCTTGTGTTGTTTGTGGTGAATGTTTTGGATATCTTTGGTGTTTAAGGGTTTAGCTTGGAAGCTTTATGGTGGATTCTCTCTTATATCTTAAAGTTTTACCAACAAAGGTGCCTTTGGTCCAATGATAGCATCTCTACATACCAAATCTTGAATTTGGTATACCATCCTAACACAAACAAGATCTTATTTGATGTTACAAGCTTGCATAGTACATAATTTCATTGCATGTATTTGTAATATAACACATTTATCCATTACTATTGTCACCATTATAGAGAGTGATCACCATGAAAATGCAAGACTAGTATAATCCAATATGTACATTAAAGAAGTTATCAACTTTGAACAATGGTCTAAAAGAGGGAATCATAAGTCTCAAGAATTAAGCTAACATGATATATTTATAATTATATGTAATCAAAAAATCCATAAGGTGCATTGTTCCAAAGTTATGTAAGTCAAATTTTCACCCAACCTTTAAGTTATGCCTTCAACCAATAAGAATAAAGTATTCACTTTATGTTTGATTATCAACAACCAAATATCACAATGCTTACGAGATCCATAAATCACTTAGCCAAGTTCATATCCTAGAGTTCCAACATCAAACATACTACACTAAAACATAGCGAAAACGAAATTGTACAAGAAATCTTAATAGTGGTAGAGGGCCAATTTGAATATAGAACTGCATGGCTATATGTGACGCACACTACACTAAAACAATGTAAAATGAAATTGTACAAGAAATCCTAAGAGTGGTAGAGGGCCAATCTGAATATAGCATCATGGCTATGTGTGATGAACAAATGTGGCGTTTGAGAGGCAAGTGTCATAATAAAATATTAATGTATATATCAATCAAACAAACACAAAATCTACAAGGACTCAAATAGAGTATTCCGAGAATCAAATTGAACCATGATCCCAATAATGATGCTAGAACTACAAAGCAGCTGCAATCCATATACAAGCACATGTGACAGAAGGATTCCATATTTGAAATTGTCATTCCATTCAAAGGGTGAGTCCAAATTTGACTCAACAGGAACTAATTACATTTAAATGCAGTTTGTTCAATCCAAGGAGCACTTTCTCAAAATCAACTCCTATGTAAATTCCTGCATGGCAGTAAATACTTGATATGGCTTCCATTATGTGCATTTTTTTATCATGTTCCATATCGCTTCTAATGTTTGCACCATCCAAAAATATCAATGACAAAGGGAGCCTAGCCCAAACTAGGTGAACGATTGGATTTTCTTCTGATCCAAGTACAACATCAATCTTGTTGAGACGATCCCATAAACCATGGGCCACCTCTAAAATTAATGTTTATCCACTCTACAATTTGAAATGAAATGTATAGAAAGGCCTTGTTACAAAGTTACTCAAAAATCACCATTGTAAAGAAGGGTTTCAATGTTTTTCAAACCATCTACCAAAAGATTGTAAAGGTTGCAAAGATGATTGAGCTCTGGCAAATTGGCCTACCAGCAAAAAATGTATGTGAAAGAGAGCATTTTTCCTTGGAATTTCATACAACTTCTTAAATTTCAGCCATGCTCCAATCTTTTAATCTGCATTCAATCCACTGCCTTTTCAAGTAGCCACATCCATTAATCTTTTGAATGGTGCCACTTAATCTGAGCCCCAACAAAGGGGACTAGCATAAGACGAAGGACTTCACTGCAACCATGGAGGTCATTGGCAGAGAATCAAATATCAAATAAAATCACAAAAGATACTACCACAAACTAATAATCAATAATAAAAAAAATGGTCATAAGTTTTCTAGATAATAAAAAGGTGATAAGTTTTCTAAATCATCAAGAAATATAATTAATTTTAATAATAATAAAAATTGAAAAGCTTAACCTTGTATTATTTGTTTACTAATGCTTAGCTTGTAGCTTTCTAAATAAGTTAACATTAGCATCAATATGTTGAAGAATATTAAAGGAAGTTGTCCGTAATATTATAATGTCTTGTATTTCTTGCTGAACTCTAATATAAGGGAACAAAAACAAACTTACGTTTAGTATATAATCATATTTCTTACCAACCTCTGATGACAATGAACAAGAAATAAACTTACATTTAGTATGTTATCATATTTCTTACCAAATAGAAAATTGTCATAAAAGAAAATGAAGAAATTTTAATAATATAATTGTCTCCATAATCTCTGATGAAAGGAAACGAGAAATAAACTTACATTTAGTAATGCTATAATTGGCAAAAAAAAATCATAAAAGAAAATGAAGAAACTTCTTAAAACATAATTGTCTCCATTTATTTATCTTTATCTTTGCTGTTCTTGCATTAGTGAGCTTGTTATAACGTACTTACAATTGGAAAAAAATCATAAAAGAAAATGAATAAATTTTTAAAATATAATTTTCTCCATTTATCTATCTTTGTTGCTCTTGCCTTGGAAAAATAAATAAATTGTTCTCAATTATTTCTAATAAAATTATTCAAAAATATTTTCGAAATTTTACCTTCACCTAAAATAAATATGCACAATAATTTTTTTAGCAAAAATTGAATGTCAATATCATCTTGATTGAAAAGGGCCTTTCAAAAAGTCTTCAATAATCATAATGATATTAACCCGTGATAACCAAAATCACTACAAACATGAACGCCACAGCATTCATATCCAAGCACTCCATGATTAATCCCGAAAATCTAGATATGATTAGTAGTACATTGAGAACAAATAAAATTTCCCGAAAAGGGAAATGGCAGTTTATAATGTAGTATTGGAAAACTAAAATTATACAAGGAACTAAAATAAAACTTTGAAATAGATTGTAAGCAGATAAATTGCTGCAAATTTAACTTTGGAATACTTGGTCCAAAAAAATTGTATGAAGGCACAAATATTAACCACTTAAAATTGTCACAAATCAATTATGATGGCAGACTAATATACCGAAAACAAAAGCTTCACTCTAAATAAAGCTCCTCGGTCAAAGATTTAAATCTGGGTCACCATAGAGGACTGATCCAATGTTCAATACATGGATGTCATCTTGCCTAATCTCCCATGTAAGCCGCAATCCGTAAATTTGGGATTCACCCAATGCTTGTGAATCTATCTCCATCTCATGCAGACAAATTTCGAATGGTGAGGCTTTGATAGGCCTTTTACTGTGAAAATGTCATCCAAATTCTGTAGCCCCAATATCTGCTCTGCTACAAACCAATCTATCCCCAGCTTCCTAATATGTCGAGAAGAATAGAATCTAAAATCTAGGAGTAAAATGCAAATAATGGAGATACAACTGGACGAGAGGACATTATATGGTGCCCCACTTTTCATAGGAGACAGGATAGCCTTCAAAGGAAGGTAGACCAATTCAGCCACCTGTGATCAAATCTAAATAGAAATATAAACTGCACCAACCCAAATATTCTCTCAAGAAAGCAGGCAGAGCTCTCCGTAGAAGCCTTTGCCAGTTCTAACAGGCTGATCCTTGACTTCCAAACATCTGTGTCGGAGAAGTCAATAACATGGAATTCCACGACCTGTCTTATATAGATAGAGGGGGGCAGAGAACCAAGACCCTTGCACAAGATTACAGCAGAATTTGTTATGCCAACCCACCCAGGCCAGATTTGCATTATTTGGACCTGAACTCATTGTGACTCGAAAGAGAGGGCAAGGCTGGCTAAGAGTCGATACAGGATGGGAGTATACTCATATTATAGGAATTGATATAAAAAGAACAGGGATAGAAGGGCCCCAAACAAGGAACTACAATCAGAAAATTCAGCTGAGCTACAATCATATTCATAATCTTGTTTCTGTTATCAGACTCCATGTTGTAGTTTTAAGTAAAAGTATATGACTGTCAGTTTAGCATATTAGGAAATAAGAACTCTTGGCATGCTTCTATTAACCATCTCCCATAAAATAGTGATAACCCAACAACAAAAGAAGTATTTTTTATAATTTTTATGAGCTATATAAAGAATGTTCAGAATTTTTGAAACACAATTGGTCATCATAGAGCTTAACTTGTAATCCTTACACTCCTGCATATAAAAGCCCTAGTTAAGCAATGTCATATCCTGCTATGAACTCTGTTCATGTCTACAATAAGACTGCACTACAGTTACAACTTGTGTCAGATAGGGAGATGATAATCATGTCCGTATGCTCATTATGACGTATAGGTAAAGAGTAGAACATAACATATGCATGACTAAAAGAGTATTAAGGTATAACTCTCCTGAGAAATCTATTTGGATGACATGAGGGGAAACCTGCTGATTTCTGTTTCTCCCGACAATGTGATCATAATGAAAAGATAGGACATTATATACTGAATTTCAGTCTACGGAAAAATTATTTATAGAGCTTATACCATATTTTTACTTTTTTAAAGTTTTTCACATTTGAATCAATGATGAAACCACTACAGAGCATATGGTGGGGCATCAAGACGTTTTTATTTCATTTGCATGTAATTTCCAGGTTCAAACAAATACAAACCCTGTTTTCCTGGGGCATAAACCCATATAGATGTGCCCAGCATCCTAGTTCAAAAATCGGTTAGACTAGTCTGTAGATATTAGAGACAATCAATATTCACCTGGCTCAGTAGCCACTGATGAACAGCCTGCAGCTAATGGTGAATAAAACTTACAATCTGCTTGGCTGTCATCAAATCTCGGGTAAAGCCAGAAAGATCACTCCAATTGGTGAAAGATATCTAGTTACATTCCTGACGTTACTGGTTCACCAAATCATATGAAACCTTCAACAAAAAGAATTTGGGTGTCTTGCAGCAGGCACCAAAGAATTTTTAAATTAGAGAGAGTGCTGGCGATTAGTTCAACTTTGGACTTCTCTTTACGAGAAAATTCACAAGAAAATTCGAAGCAAACCCAAACCAACAGCAGTTACTGACACAATGGTACCTGCAGAACAGTCAGAAAACCTGATTACATAAATGGACTTCACATTACTGCTACCCTCTAGACATAACATGAAAGCTGAATATCACAAGAGAGATCGTCATACCTATACAATACTTGATCACATCATACTTCGCAGCTTCCAAGTGTGTCTTGAGTGTATGAATCTCCTGTTAAAAGTCAATAAAATATTTTTAGGAAAACATTTGCATTTCATAGAAAAACATTCATAAATAAGCACTCTTAAAACCCACCCTATCAAGTTTGTTTGTAAGGGTTGATGTTTCTGCACTCTGATTTGCCAATTCATCACGAATGCGCCTATATTGGTGAACCAAACATAGGCATCAAATAGTGTCATAACAATAGATTAATAGGACATCAAAAGAACATAACAAACTGCCAAGCCAAAAAACTAAATATTTCCAAAACCACAATTCAAAAATCCACCAATTTCCTACAAATTCAATATAATTGTTATTTTCTGTTCTGCTATCTCAAAATATACGTCCCTTGAAAATTTATATTACCAATTTTGAAGGAAGGCTTACCCCCTTTCCAAGTTCAAATCCAGACGCTGGCCAGCAGTCACTTTGTCAATTTCATACCTATCAAAATTAAGAGGCTCAGAGGAAATCCTGACAAAATCAAAGGAACTGAAATCAAAACACAGTCAATAGCAGCACTGGGGACCTCAATTCACTGCGCATTTTGTCTATGTCAGTCCGTAACTTTTCTGTCTCACGTTGTAGCAGAGAGAAATGGTGCTCCTGGGGAATCATAGAAGATAACAAACAAGTCAATTATGAGCAGTAGTGATTCTAAACAAGTTCATAACCTAAAAAAGGCATTCAGCAACTCAAAAATATTATGTTTCCAGTGTCAATTCTAAAAGAGCACAATATTGATCATAAAGAAACAAACAGAATGTGAATTTCTAGTCAAATTTATGCACACAAACAAATTAAGCCAGATTAGAAAAACACTTCTACTGAAAATCATAAATAATGTTTGTAGGAGGAGCAAATAGAGTACAAAATAGAAAAGATTAACCGAGTATAGCAAGTATGTTGCATAAAAGTTAAAACCAATATCAAATATTATTGTCAGTGAAAATAATTAGCATCAACCCATATTTATTTAAAATTCTCAAATTTCAGATTGGTCTTTCTTTACCGGAAGACCCATCCTATTCAACAAAATCATTAGGGAACATATTTACACCATTTCACTTTGTTAATATTTATCAAATTCACCAATATCAGATAAAAGTAGATACGGATATTTGAAAATCCACACTATTTCTTAATGAATATAAACAGACTACATTTTTTGAAAAGTTCCTCTAATTGTTGAAAAGTGTAACTAGTTTTGGTCTTCATAATGACATGTAATTGTGATTTTGTAAATGATGAAAAGAATCAAAATAAAATTATTATTGTAAAGCTTGCTTCATGGGTTTCATGAGCAAGAGATTTTATTTTTAGATGGCTCACATTGAGAGCTTTTAGGATTTGTCATTAAAGTCAAAAAGAGCCAATGTCATTGTTATGTAAAAATTAATTAGTCTTAGGTTATTATTTGTTTATTATTTAATTTTAGATTAAATTAGACGAAAGGGCACAATCATAAGATCATGCCCTTTCCCCAAAGGGTGCCCATGGCGATATATAAGCCAGGAACCCCATTGTAATCATTCATCATCTGTCAATTCAATTTTAATAAGATATTTCTACATATATTTTATGTGTATCAAGAAGTTTTTTTATGCTTCATTGGGATGAGAGCCAACACGAACTGGTGACACCCACAAGTTCTGCTGGCCATCAGGCCCTATAGGCTTTCGGAAATAAAGCGGTGCATGTGGACTACCCTTGTACTGCCTGGAGGTGTTGTTACGGTGCTCTGCGGCTAAAACAACAGTTACGTTTCGTGGCTGTACGTGTTCTGGCCAATCGCTAGTTGTCAGGACATGGCTACGACGAGCCGTATCATAAACTCCACCGACTAATTCTCGGTTCCCTTGCGCTGGGCTCTGCAGTTCCATTGAGCTGGGACTCTACGAATATGCTGAACCGTCATTTTCCTTTTACCTGCGGTGATAAACGCTCAAATTCCAGCGTTCTTTTTCTGTGGTGACAGCACTAAAGTTTTCTGCGGTGACAGCACTGACGCTCCCATTTTTTTCTGCGTTATTATCCCTACCCCAACCGAGAAGGGTTTGAACAGTCAATGGAACGTGACATTTCAGTTTGGACATGACTGTCCATTCAATCATTAAAATAATTATCGAGTAATACCACTGTCCATAGAAAACACATATATAATATTTATATATAATATATATATGATACATATATAAGTTATATATAATATATATTATAATTAATTATAAGTTATATAATATATATAACTTTAATTTTAGTTATAAGTTTCATATATATATATAATATATATATATATAGATAGATAGATAGATATATAAACGTTAATTAAATTTATTTAGAAAAAAAGAAAAAAAACAAACTTATGTCATATTATTAAAAAATAAATAAATAAATTTACGCTGGCAGATAAATACATGCCCCCACAAACTCGCTCAATGTCGACAATGACAATGGCGGATTTCTAAAAAAAATGTTGGACGCAGAGCATAGGATAAGTAACAACCACGATGAGGTCAGTAAAAGATTAGATGAATTCAAAATCAAACTTGAGGGGCAGGCTGACAATATCAAAAAACAGGCTGACCAAATAAAAAATATTCAGGATACGACAAATCGAATAGAAATAAAGATGGAAAATCAACATGTCCAAACATAAGCAGACATCAGAGAGGTCTTAACAATGCTGAAAATTCTGTGTAAAAAAGCGGATTGTACACCCGAACAACTACTAAAAAAAATGAAGAGAATCAAGAACACATCTCATCAAATTCAACAAAGTCAACAGACTCATGAAAAAGTTGAATCCCCGAAAAAATCAGCAAAACCCCACCAAGAAGTGAGTAACACAACCCTTACAAACAAGCAACGTTGGGATACTTTTACCAATCAACACCCCTTTTTCGCTCAACCATTAGCAACATACTAGCGAAGGGCAAAATTCGAGATGCCTAAATTCAATCGAAACGAAAAAAAACAATGTTGCATGGATAAATAAAGCAGAAGAATACTTTGAGATATATGACATCAATGATGATGACGAAAAGCTCTAGCACGCATCCATGAAAATGGAAGGAGAAGCATATAACTGGTATATGTGGTGGAAAAAGACAACACATGTCATTAGCTGGAGAAAATTTAAAGATGCATTCTTTAAAAGATTCCAAGGTGTAAGAGAAGAAAAGTTTTTTTCAAAACTCATCAAGTTATGACAAAAAGGAAGTGTGGACGAATACACTCAAGAATGGGAGACCTTAGTAACACGAGTACCTGGGTTATCAGAATCTCGTCTAATTCAGTGATACGTCTCAGGACTCAAAACCCATTTACAAGCAGAACTTGAGATGCATGACATTACATCAATAGAAGTAGCAAGACGAAAAGCAAAAACAGCCGAAAAGAAATTCGAACCAATATTTTGGTCAAAGGGGGAAAAAACACATGCAAGACGAAGGATACCCCAGTATGTGGACTCAAATAATACAAGATATGTTCCACCACATCGTTGTGAAGATGAAAAATCTAATGTGGAAATGCAAAGGATAAAAGAGGGTAAATGTAAACGCTGTGGTGAGAAGTGAGACCCCAAACATAAATGTGCTAAAGGAAAAGAACCAAAGAACCTATATAATTGTGAAGCAACCAATGATTCAAATAGTGAAGATTATGACCTAGATGAAACAGAAGATGCCCCAGAATTCTCACCAGAATTAGATGACAGGAGTATTCCGCAAGTGTCATTATCAGCCATGACAGGTATATCACAACCTCAGACCTTAAAGTTAAAAGGACACATAAAGAAGAACAACGTAGTGGTTCTCATCGACTCTGAAAGCACACACAATTTTTTAGATGCAACCGTGGCAAAGAGAATCAATATCTTTTCATTTCCCTTACCAAACATGAAAATGATGGTAGCTAACGGTAAGAAGATTGAAAGTGTGGGGAAATGCCATAAGGTCAATTTGCAAATTCAAGACTTTAATCTAGAGTCTCCGTTCCTCACGATACCGTTAGGAGGAGTAGATGTAGTCTTAGGTATCCAATGGCTACGAACTTTAGGTACTTATGCCACCAACCATCAAGTACAATTTATAAAATTCAAATGGGGAGGTCAGAAGTACAAACTACATGGATTCCAAGCACCAAAAAATCAAGTTGTATCATCATCTCAGATGATGAAGCTGAGTCGAAAAGGAGCACCTACTTGTAATGTAATGTGAGGCACATTACAAATGTATATAAGCCTATAGGATTGTCAAATAGCCCTCCAAGACAAGCACTAGTTACTCCTCTTCAAGTCGGCCTCTTTGAGAATGAGATAGGGCATCCAAGATAATAGTAGTCGTAGAGGACCGATATTCTTTGAGGACTGGGAATCCAAGATAAGAATAGTGCTGGTAGAACACACCCTGAGAACCCAGGTGGGGTATGTTCCAGGAGAGACAATGATAAGGGTGTTTATAAATCATTGGTCTCGACAGCATTGAGCTCAGATCTTGTGGAGAGATAGAGTCCGTAGTCAAGACCTTGCTACATGACAATGATGGTTGATATGATGCTATACAGATAGGTTACCAATCCGATTCTTATGAGAAATTCTTCAAATTGAGAATGACCAAGTACCATTATGAATACCTCCCTAGTTAAGAGGAAGTGTTGAAAAGTGTAACAAGGCTCGGTCTTCATAATGACATGTAATTGTGATTTTTGTAAATGATGAAAAGAAGAAAAATAAAATTATTATTGTAATGCTTGCTTCATGGGTTTCATGAGCAAGAGATTTTAGTTTTAGATGGCTCCCATTGAGAGCCTTTAGGATTTGTCATTAATGTCAAAAAGAGTCAATGTCATATATGAAGAACCCTTCTTGGGCATATTACAAATGTATATGTATATAGGATTGCCAAATAGCCCTCCAAAACAAGCAGTAGTTACTCCTCATCAAGTCGGCCTCAAGGCAAAGTAAAGAACTCATGTCGGCTCACCTAATTGGAGACACACCTATTCGGATTCACAAGCCGGCTTATTTATATGGGACAACTACTATATATATGTGTGTAGGGTCCTCGCACTTCAGACAATCATCAAGCTCGGATCTCTATGAAATTCGGATCACAGTTACAGCAACTAGAAAAGAGAAGGGTTCAGATGTCAAGGTACAAAAGGAACTTGGATAGGTGATGAAGGGATAGTGAGAATCTTTTGGGGCCAATCACAGAAATAGAAGTTCGGATTTCTGAGAGAAGGTCTCGATGCTACAGTAGAGGAACTCAGTTCCGACAAGGGTATATATATTATAGTTCAGTGCTATGGCAAAGGAACTCAATTCGGACAAGGGTATATATATTACAGTTCGGTACTATAATAGAGACTATAGTTCAGTGCTATGAAGGAGCTATTGTTCAGTGATATATCTCAATGTTTCGATGTTGCTACAGTGATGACATTATGGTGACATTACAGTGATGTGTTTCAGTGCCATCTCAAGTGTGTCTACAGTTCGTTGCTATCACAATATGCTCAGATAGGAGATGATCTCAGGGTTAAAAGGGTCAAAGCAGAAGAGGACTCAAGAAGAAAAGAGCACAATATAGTCAAGGGAACTAGTGTCTTGGTCTTGGAGTGGCAACTAGGTCAAGGGTCTTGGTCTTGGTATTCATCAATTGCAATCTCTATAAGAAGAATTTGTGCGGGTTATCCTCTCAAAGAGTGAGAGGTTTTGGCCCTCGCTGATAGCCTACATTCTATCTCTTGTCTATTTATGTTCATGCATTGGTAGTTGTTTCATGAAGAAGAACATTAATAACTTAAGTGAAGAAGATCCTAATCTAAAATTGTTATAAAAAAAAAGCACTCACAAGCAGTTACTCATTAAAGAGAAATCACCTAACTTTTGATGCCCTAGATTTCTCAACATGGTTTCAGAGCTAAGGTGACAAAGTCAAGAAAAAGGCATCTAATTAAAGAGACACTCAAGGATCAAATTTCAAGAAAGGCATCAAAGCAAGTTGAAGGATACCAAAGTGAAGTCGAGATCTACATCGAATTATCAAACCCTAGATCAAAGAAGAAGTCTACACCAACAAAAGTTTTGGGATCCTCTAGTCATCATCAAAAGGCCACAAAGACCCTCATCAAGTTGAAGAGATCTACAAGTCAAGGTAGCTAGAAGTCTATTCATCCAAGAGAAGCATTTCTAGGTCATGTTGAAGAAAGTGTAACTAGGTTTGGTGTTCATAAATATGAAATGTACTTTTGATTCTTGTATTTTGTAAAAGAAAGAAAATGATTATTATTATTACTGAGCTTGGGTTTCTTGCCCAAGATATTTGTTTTATAGGTCAAGCACTAATTGAAAGTGCTTCTAGGGTTGTCCTAGGTCAAGGAGTCAAATAGGGACATTGTCATAATATGAAGATCCCATCAGGCATCTTGTAAATTGTAAAAATGATTATTTTTGTATTTCACTGAGCCTTCCAAGACCAAGTCAGCCTGCCAACCTGTCAAGTCGGCCTAGAAACTGGAATTCGTACCCCTACAAGACCTATATATAGGACACAGCTCGACCTCACTTGGACACATCCATTCCTCTCTCTTATGTGAAGGAAGAAGCAGAAAAGGGCAGCGAAGAAGGCAGAAGAAGGAGAAGTGTTTTGGGCTCCTCTCTCTCTCCCTTTCTCTCCACATGTGCGAAGAAGAGGGCTGAAATTCTGTAGCTTTTCACTAGAGTTTCGTTGTGGAGGTTCGATCTGGTGAAAAAGAGATGTAGGAAGGGCCAACAAAGTCCCCTTCTAGATCCAAAAGACAAATTAGGTCGAACGAGGCAATTGGAAGCAAAGAAGACACAGTTCTAGTCCACACATGCAAAGTAGCAGCTACTGTCGGGGTTCTGAAGTTGCAGATCTGCAATTAGGGCCGAAAAGTTGTGGCTGGAGGTCGAAGTAGTGTTGCCGGAAGAGATTCTGTTGTGTATGGAAAGAAGTGAAGCAAGCACATTCTTGAGAAGTCGACCTTGGTCTTGGAAGGGCTTCAATGTTGGTCAAGGGCCCTGGTATTCGTCAATAAAGAATCTATAAGAAGAGATGACAGGGTTTTCCTCTCAAGAGGAGAGGTTTTACCCTGGCTTGGAGCCTACATCTTGTGTACTTGTATCTTGTTGATCTTCTTGTTTTGGTAGTTGTTTGATGACTGAATAACACACTATAATAATAGGAAGAAGAAGATATCCTAATAAGTAAAAAGGCATCACAAGCAGTTATCATAATTAGAAGAATCATTAATGTCATCTCGACTTAGATTCTTCAACATGGTATCAGAGGTATGGTTCGCACAAGGCATGAAGAAGGTCAACTCTATTATGAAGAAGCTTGAAAAGAAGTGTTCATCATTAGCAAGTCTCATCAAGCAAAGTTTCAAGGCAGTGTGGAATAGTCTCTTCTCTTCCAAAGATCTCAAATTTTCAAAGAATGGATTGTTCTCAGCCCTCACCGGAACTTTTCAAGACGATGATATACTGGTGATAGATAGTGGAGCTTCAAGACACATGACTGGATATCTCAGCAACTCAAAACCCTATCCAAAGGGAAGTCCTCATACTCTCTGGAGCTTGGTGACAACAAAAGTTATCTGGTAAAAGGCATTGGATCTACATCAATTGAGCTAGAAGGAGGTAACATTCATCTCAATAACATTCTATATGTTCCAGGTTTGTGCAAAAATCTTATTTTTTTTTCATCATTAGAAGAGAAAGGAGATAGAGTTCGAGAAGGAACACTCTATAGACTCTCATCTCCTCTAAATCAAACACTTGTCCATATTGAGATAAGTCTGTGTGAACTTTGGCATAGAAGATTGGGCCATCTTCATTACAAGATCTTGCCAACTCTAAACTCCATTGTAAATGGGATACCAAATCTCAAAGAAGACCAAGGAGTCTGCAAAGGTTGTGCTCTGGGAAAGAATGCAAAGAAACCATTTGCAAATAGTACATCTAGAGCTCAAGAGATTCTAGATCTCATCCACTCTAATGTATGTGGTCCCATGTCTAAATCACTTGGAGGTCATCTGTATTATGTTACTTTCATTGATGATCATTCAAGGAAAACTTGGGTTTATTTACTTAAATCCAAGCACGAAGTATTCATAAAATTTCAAGAATTCAAGGTAGAGGTAGAAAATTTTACAGAAAGAAAGATAAAGATTCCAACGTCAAACAATGGAGACGAGTATACTTCCAAAGAACTCATTGCTTTTTGTAAGGAGGTTGGGATTAAGAGGGAGCTTATAGTTCCATACAATCCTGAGCAGAATGGAGTAGTTGAATGAAAGAATAGAGCTATAGAAGAAATTGTCAAGGTTATGCTCCATGATCAAGATTTACCAAAATTCCTATGGGGAGAAGCAATGAAGACTGCAATATACATTCAAAATAGAAGTCCTCACAAGTCACTTGGTAATATAACTCCATAAGAAGTCTTCACTGGGAAGAAACCTAATATTGATCATCTCCAGATATTGGGTGTCTTGTATATATTCACATTCCCAAGGACAAAAGAAAAATGCTAGATCCCGCAAGCAAGAAAGGAATATTTGTTGGATATAGCTACTCTTCCGAGGCTTATAGGATCTACATAAAGGAAGGACATCAAATAGAAGTAAGCAAAGATGTAATTTTTTATGAGAGCATTGCCTTCAAGAAATCCAAAGATCTCCCATCTGATTCTGATGAGGAGGATCTTCCTATGTTTGAGGAAGAAGTTAATAAGGAAGAAGAAGGTTCCAGTGAACCAATCTCTCTCCCTGAAAGCAGAAAGAGACCTAATTGGTTAACTTCTACACTTCAAGAAGCAGAAAGCCACACTGCAAGAGGAAGATTCAGGGAGAGCAAGAAACCGAAAAGATACTCAAGATATGTATTGTACATGTCGAAATTCACTGAAGATGAACCTTCCACTTTTGAAGAAGCAGCCAAACACCAAGAATGGAAGAATGCAATGAAGGAGGAATATCAATCTATTATGAAGAATGGAGTCTGGGAAATTGTCCCAAGATCAAAAAACAAATCAGTGGTAACCTCTAAGTGGTTGTATAAGATCAAGCATGTTGCAGATGGAAGCATAGATAAATTCAAGGCCAGATTCATGGCTCAAGGCTTCTTTTAGGAAGAAGGCATTGACTATGAAGAGACCTTTGCTCCCACAGCAAGGTATACCACCATGCGATCTCTAATATCTCTGGCAGCATCAATGGGATGGAAAGTGTATCAAATGGATGTCAAAACAACATTCTTGAATAGTACCATAGATGACGAAGTCTACATAGAACAACCATTGGGATTCGAAGTAAAGGATAGAGAAACTCATGTATGCAGATTAAAGAAGACATTTTATGGCCTCAAGCAAGCTCCTAGGGCATGGTGTGCTAGAATGGATGCATGCTTGCAAAGGTTGGGTTTTAGGAAAAGCACAGCAGATCCCAATATTTACATCAAAGTAGAGAATGATGAACCTATCATCATTCTTCTATATGTAGATGATCTTCTATTAACTGGTAATGAAGAAATAATTCAAGAGTGTAAGAAAATGTTGGCAACCGAATTCAATATGAAGCATCTAGGACTTATGCATTATTATCTAGGACTGGAAATTTGGCAGGAACCGAATGAAATCTTCCTAGGAGAAGGAAAGTATGTGATCGAGCTATTGAAAAGGTTTGATATGATGGAATGCAAACCCATGACAACTCCGATGATCACAAACTTGATAATGTTAAGGGATTTTGAATCTAGCCCAGTGGATCCTACTAGGTACAAACAACTAATTGGCTCCCTGATGTATCTAGTGAATACTCGGCCAAACATATGTTTTGCAGTAAATGTTCTCGATCAACTTCAGATGGAGCCTAGACATTATCATTGGATAGCTGCCAGCATATACTGGGATATCTGCAGGGAACCACCCACTACTACCTGAAGTATGAAAAAGGAAAAGATATTCATCTAGAAGGATTTACTGATTTCGATTGGGGAGGCAGCAAGAAGGATGGAAGAAGCACTACAGGAGGATGTTTTAGCTTGGGATCCTCCGTGGTCTGTTGGATGAGCAGAAAGAAAAAGATAGTCGCTTTGAGTAGTGTTGAGGTCGAGTACATTACAACCTGTGAAGTGAGCAAGGAAGCGGTCTGGTTAAGGAAGATGTTATCTGATCTGTTTGCAGAACCGTTGGACCCTACCATAATACATTGTGATAATACCATTTGTATAAGACTGTCTAAGGGCACGGTATTTCATGGAAAGACAAAGCACATAAACAACAAGTACCACTACATTCGAAAGTTGGTATAAGAGGGTGTACTAAAGCTGGAGTATATCCCCACCGATGATCAAACTGTTGATATTTTGACAAAATCTCTTCTCAATAAGAAGCTTGTGTATTTTAGAAACAAGCTTGGATTGGTTGACATATCTTCCCTAGTTGAGAGGGAGAGATAGACACGTCATTATTGTCTTCATTTTGGAAGAAAGAATGGAGGATTGAGTAATCATCTGGCATCTAATACTCTTTGAGGATGTGGTAGGGCATCCAAGATAAGAGTAGGCAAGAGGACCGATATTCTTTGAGGGCTAAGGACCCAAGATAAGAATAGTCCTAGAAGGTCATACTCGATGAACACCCACGTGGGTATGTACCTTGAGAGACAATGATGAATGTGGCTATAATCACTAGTCTCGCCAACATTGTGCTCTGATCTATTGAAAGATAGAGTTGTTAGTCAATGCCTTGCTATGTGACAATGTTGGTTATAATGATGCTATACAGATGGATTACTAGTCCGACTCTTCTTATGAGATCTCTTCAGCATTGAGATTAACCATGTACCATTTATGAATACCTTCCTAGTTAAGAGGGAGTGTTGAAGAAAGTGTAACTAGGTTCGATCTTCATAAATATGAAATGTACTTTTGATTCTTGTAATTTGTAAAAGAAAGAAAAATGATTATTATTATTATTGAGCTTAGGTTTCTTGCCTAAGATATTTGTTTTATAGGTCAAGCCCTAATTGAAAGTGCTTCCAAGGTTGTCCTAGGTCAAGAAGTCAAATAGGGACATTGTCATAATATGAAGACCCCATCAAGCATCTTGTTTGGAAAGCAGTGAAGCATGCACATTCTTGAGAAGTTGATCTTGGTCTTGGAAGGGCTTCAGTGTTGCTCAAGGGTCTTGGTATTCGTCAATAAAGACTCTATAAGAAGAGATTGTAGGGTTTTCCTCTCAAGAGGAGAGGTTTTGCCCTGGCTTGGAGCCTACATCTTGTGTACTTGTATCTTGTTGATCTTCTTATTTTGGTAGTTGTTTGATGATTGAATAACACACAATAATAATAAAGAAGAAGATAATCCTAATAAGTAAAAAGGCATCACAAGCAGTTATCACAGTTAGAAGAATTATTAATGTCATCTTGCCTTAGATTCTTCAACAGGTCAAAGATCATATCATCTTGTAGAAAGTCAAAACAATAGAAGTATTTCTAAGATCTACACTCTATCATCACCAAAGGAAACCTCAAAGAGTTTATAGACTATTCAATCAAGAGAAGCAAGATCAAGGACCAGATCATTATCTTCAAAAGGTTCCAAGGGAGTCTCCCCATCATTGAAGCAAAGACCTTCTTGCCCTTAAAAGAGGATCGATCATGCAAGTAACATATCAAGTCATTTTCATCGATCATCATCAACAGAGAAATCAAGTTGAAGATTTCACTTAACAAGTATCTTTTATTCTATAATCTAAATATGGTAAAATGACTTCGTTTTGCAAGGAGATCTATAAGTTGGTTGGGTCATTGAACTTCCTTGAATGGAAAAGGGGGATAGACATAGTGCTCGAAGAAAGTGAAGTCGTTGATCATATCAATGGAAAAGTCTCCAAACCATCCGAAAGTCAAGAATTATCTTAATACACGGAAAGGGATCAAAGGGCTCCAGGGATTCTTATGAAATCAGTCAAAGGTCCCCTCGTTCCCCATATAGCAAGATTGGAGACATCAAAAGAGATATATGATAAGTTGGTAGAACTATTCTCTGAATATGCGATAAAGAAGGTCATATCACTTAGATCTGATCTACACAAATTGAAGGTATCAAAGGATAGAGGACCATCTTGATAAGATCTCAACTGCAAGTTTTGAGATAGATGATTTTAGATAACGCAATGATCTCCATTGTTCAAAATGAACTATCTAATGAACATGGTAACAGATGCCTATAAGGGTAAGAAAGCCATCCCATTCAACAACTTATGATTTCTAATGCAAAATAGGAGATGGCAAGTTGAGGGAAAAAAATGTTCAAACATTTGTCGGAAGGAAAGAGGAACATAGCTAAGATTCAATGCTATGGATGTAAAAATTATGGACATTACAGGAAAGATTGTCGTAAGCTCAAAAGGGACAATAATAAAAGAGGAAGAGAAAACCATATCACTGAAGAAGTGGAGGAGGCTAAAGAGAAGAAGTCCAAGAAAAGTGGAAGTAAGAGATCTTTACTATGACTAAGATAGACTTCCTCACCAAAGTTCAGTTCATAGTTCCTAAATCTTTTGTTATAGGATATGGAAATAATAAATGATGGGATGGATCGTGGCATCATAGAAGCATTAGAAGCAAGAGCTCGTGACATCACCATAGGGAAACATGAAGGAAAAGCTGGAACAAAATCTATGGCAGTCAAACTATGAAGGTTATAGCTCTTGGGAACCTCAATGGAAACTTAAGGAAAGGAAGAAGTCATTCAGGACAAGTCTCATCATACATTAGTCAAAAGGGAAACATTTGTTGGATAAGGATATGCAAGATCCTCAAGATTCTCTAATGGAATCCTCATCAGAAGGTTCATCGATCTAGAGAGGAAGCAAGTGTTTTATCAAGAACTCCAACTTGTGGAATTCATGGGATGGTGTTATGATGACATAAGAGATGAAGCAAATCAAGGGGTTGAATCTCTTTTCAATCAAAGAAGTTGTTGAAAGAAGCCTAGATGACCTAAAGATAAATGAGTTATGTATGCTTGTATTTGATACAATAAAGTCATGTTGTATGGTTGTAGGTAACATGGATCACTGCTCTATCTTAAGAAGCATGATCAAAGGAAAAGGATCTCCTCCTCTGAAAGGATGCAGGAAGGCACAAGTCACACTAGATGAAATCAACATAATATGTCCTCATATGAAAATGAGGTGGTTGATAGTAATTAAAGGAACTCTGATTGGAAGTTCCTGGGAATGAAATATGTGAAGAAAGGAAGGAAGAGATCGTGGACTATGCAACCATGGAAAAGGCAATCATGTTAATTTTAGGTATGTTCTATGCTTAGAGCAATGTATTTCAATTTTCACAATTAGCTCAATATCTTTTCCAGATTAGCAATCACATCAGCATTAAAGTAAACTGCAGATAGAACATAAACATAAATTGCAAAAGACAAGCCGAGACAAGAGGACACAAGATGTGGCGCTAGCCAGGGACAAACCCCAAAGTAGGGAAACCCTTGATCAATTCTTCTTATGTGTTCTCCAATAGTTCAGCAGAGAGAGAGAGATAGTACATTTACAACAGAAGTCAACACTTTGACTTATCTAAATAAGAGCATAGATCATCTCTAAGTAGATGATACATGAGATAGTTGAACTCAGTATAAGACACGTTGCTTCAACCGATTCTCCAAGGTGACTCCACCTATCATTGTGTTGCACCTCGTCATCATGTTGCACCTCACCGTGTTGCACCATGCTGCACCCATCATCACTAAGTTAGACCTCATGACTATGTTGCACACATCATACTGTTGCACCTGATGCTGCCACTATTGTCCCATGTGCCATTGTTTCACCATGCTGCCACAGTTGTCCCATGTACCATAGTTGCATCATACAGCATGTCTCATGTGCTTCCAGCACCATGCTTTCCATGCTATCCATGCTTGCCATGTTGAACATGCTTGTTGTTGTCCCATGTTTGACTTAGCATTCCTTTGCTGTCCCATTTACTATGCAGTCGTCCCATGCAAATCCATTCTTGTCACTGCCTAGTTATATTGTTGTAGTTGTTATCCCTAACAGTCATGCTATCCCAATTGTGCCATTATTGCACTATGCCATTGCCATACCTTGTTGATGTCCAATAGCCTTGTCATACCTTGCAGTTGTCCCAATAGCCTTGCCATACCTTGTTGTTCATGACTAATCTGGTTAGGCACTAGGCATATCTACAGTCCTCAAACAGACCTCAAGAAAACTGCAGTATACTCTCATGAGACACCTCCCCTAGCACATTGTTGTTCAAGGCATGTTTGAACCCTCAAACTCTCCACGTTGTCCCTGTTTTGAGGTGGTTAGGACTGCAGCCTACCGTAGTCCCACGTTGTCACCTACAGCGCACCTTTTCGCTACCCCCGAACAACCCTTCTTCAACTCGGCCTACCCTTGGCCTCCTTCCAGCAGCTCGGTGCCTTGTTTTAGGCCTTACAACAGTCCTTCTTTTCAGTTGCATTAGTCTTGCGTCTAGGGCACTATATGCCAGTGGCTAGGGTACGATAGCGTTAGGGTTGCCTTCTAGGACTGCGTTAGGGCTACCTTTTAGGAATGTGTTAGGGTTGCCTTCTAGGACTGCGTTAGGGATGCCTTAAGATAGCGTTAGGCTTCTTCCTTGAGCTCCTTTAGGTCAACAAATAGAACCCTTTCATCGCTTCGTTGGCCTGCCTTCTTTGTTGCAGCTAAGGCAGCCTCTTTTCCTCCAATGTCTAGGGCTTCCACTCCTAGATTTCTCTTCCACTAAAACCCAAGACAAGTGGAGAGAAATCAAGATAGAAGTGTGTGTAAAATGATTCTCAAGTCATCTGCTTTTATACTAAAACGTTGAGCACATGTGGGGTTTATTTGGTTGTTGGCCGACCTTGACGAATCGTCTTATAACACAAATAAATTCATAACTCCATGAATACTTATCGAAATCGGATGATTTTTAGATCAATCCTACACCTCTCGACGAGAGGGATCCAAGAAAAATATCAGCTACCATAAATAAGATGACCGACATGGAGTTTGGCCCTAGTTGCCAATTTTAACACTCCCTCTCAACTAGGGAGAACTCCATCCGCTGATCCATCTATCTGACTGTACTATCTCTGTCATTAGTGCCCTGCATTACTCTGCTCTGTTGAACCATGAAGAAGAAGAATTGATCGAGAATGTCTCATACCATTCTCTACTGACCTAAGTCAATTCCATATGAAGAGAGGTGTCATACCACTCTTATTGACCCGAAGTCAGTTTTGTTGATCCTAGATCAATATCACAAGAGAGTGTCTCAAACCACTCATACTGATCCCAGATTAGTTTCATTGGTCCCAGATCAATGGAGGTCATCCTAGCTTAGGGAGTACGGTAGATACAACGATGCATCCATCGATAGTACTACTATGGTCCCTAACCCCATTTCCCTGCTCATTGACCAGATGAGAGGTACTTCCCATGAGTCCCAGACTGCATGGGTAGGATGCCTCAACAGGAGAATCACTCATCTTGTCCCTAAGTCGCCACGGGGTATCACATGGGAAGGTTGAGCCATTCACCCCGTACAGAACGCACCATTGGGGGGGTTGAGTCGCCCTATGGTCGCTTGTTGCTCCAATAAGTACCCCAAGCCCCCCGGAGCTCCCAGAGCTCAATGCATGCAACATGCAGGAGCCTCATAAGAGGGTCTTTCAATGCTCCAAGTCGTTCAGGAAAGTCACAAATTTGACCTTTCCCCGAGGCTTTAACAGTGTCTGCGACCTGTACATCAGTCTCAATGTGATGGAGCCTCCTCGCTCATCGACATACCATATCCTAGATAAGGTAGTATCTGATCTCTATATGCTGGAGCAATCATAAAATACTGGTTTCTCAACAATCGAATCCCCCCTGGTTGACACAAAGGATCACCCTAGTATCCATCATGTGTACAAACAGCTCGTTGAAGAGCTTCCACAACCAAGCAGCTTCACACGAGATCATACTCGTAGCTATGTATTTGGTCTCAGCGGTGCTTATAGCAACCGACTTATGCTTCCTGCTCATCTCGGATATCGAAGTAGAATCCAAAGAGAACCAGCACTCGAAAGTGCTCTTGCGATCCTCCACATTTCCGGCAGTGTATCTCAATCCATGAGAGATAGTGCCCTAAAGATATCTCAAAAGATTCTTGGCACCAATCCAGTGAGGCTCAACCATGTATGAGCACAACATGCTAACTGCAAAACATATATCCGAATGGAAATTCACCAAGAACATCAATGCGAATGAGTTAATGAAACTCAGAGGCATTTCTCAAATCTGGTCCGACATCACTACCATATAACTTCTAAAAGTTAAGTTCCATCGAGGTAGTCACGGGCTTGCAATTTACCATTCCAAATCAGGAATCCAACTCCCTCTTACTTCTGCAGATGAGAAGGCATGCACCTGCCAGAAATAGGTCGTCCTCATAAGGTGCCGGTGTGAGAGGTCTATCATCCACAACCTTCGGGTAATGGTTTGGATCAGTTTCACTCCTAGTGAATCTCAGCTTCATCAGACAGTTATCAATCCTCTCATACTATGCCCAGGGTGTTTTGCTTCAAGCCATAGAGGGCATTCTTCCACCTGCATACATGAGATTCCCGACCATGAATCTCAAACCCCTTGGGTTGTTCCAAACCTGTGGACCTGCTACATGAGGGGAATGGTCCCCTTGTAAGATTTTCCTTTAGTACATCTCAGACATGTACCTTCAAGATCTTCTCGAGTTCAGGCATCCCTGACACCATCTGACTCACATCAGGTAGGGCCCCATAAAGCAAACCTCCAGTGCTATAGATGAGATGTGTCAACTAACATGGTCCCCAATGGACTTCCTGCAACTTGATACAAACTGCCAACCCTGAACATATGAGTAAAAGTATCTTTGAAATTTTCATTTTCAAACACGTACCTTTCCATCGATGAATACCACCCTAAAACCTTTGAACTCCATTGCCAAAATGGACACCAGGTTCTTCTTGCGATCAGTACATAAAGAGATTCTCATAAATGAATCGAGTTACCCTCATTCAATTGAGGGGTAACATTCCCTACACCCTTTCTGGGATAGGTGGCATTGACTCCAAGTATAATCCTACAAGTGTTTCCATCTCTACTAAATTAGAGAGATCACCCTTCAATCCGATAAAGTGTCTTGAAGAACTACAATCAATAAGCCAGATTCCCACAGAATCTGAAGGAGAGGACCAATACAAGATAACGCTTCTTTATCTTATCAGAAACTACATTTGATTCTTCATACCTGGGGTTCCTTGCTTTCTTTGAAGAGTCAATTGTTTCCTTGATGACTTGCATTACCTGTCATTCCTCTGATCATTGAAGATGTCCCTAGAATGATTGTTATCTTCATCAAGAGATGTGTCCCTGCCATTCGAACACTCTTTCGCATAATGGCCGAACTTATTACAAACAAGGCATCTATCTTTCTTTCCACCCTTAAATCCATACTTCCCGTTGAAGTGATCTTTAGGTAGGCCATCAGAAGCTTCCGATGCGCCATTATGATAATATTCTCTGCTTCGACTTCACCCTTGGTGAATTTGAAGAGGGATGAGAAATCCATTGATCCTTTTGTCCTTTCCCAACTGTCTTCGGTGATTGCTCTTTCACTGTTGCTTGGGCTTTGTCTTCACCTTGCTCCGATACCATGTTATTTTTATGTATGTTCTATGCTTAGAGCAATTTATTTCAATTTTCACAGTTAGCTCAATATCTTTTCCAGATTAACAATCACATCAGCATTAAAGTAAATTGCAGATAGAACATAAACATAAATCGCAGAAGACAAGCCAAGACAAGAAGACACAAACTGTGGCGCTAGCCAGGGACAAACCCCAAAGTGGGGAAACCCTTGGTCAATTCTTCTTATATGTTCTTCAATAGTTCAACAGAGAGAGAGATAGTACGTTTACAACAGAGGTCAACACTTTGACTTATCTAAATAAGAGCATAGATCATCTCTAAGTAGATGATACATGAGATAGTTGAACTTAGTTGAAGACATGTTGCTTCAATTGATTCTCTAAGGTGACTCCTTCACCTATCATTGTGTTGCACCTTATCATCATGCTACACCTCACCGCGCTACACCATGTTGCACCCATCATCACTAAGCTGGACCTCATGACTATGCTGCACACATCATACTGTTGCACCTGATGCTGCCACTGCTGTCCCATGTGTCGTTGTTTCACCATGCTGCCACAGTTGTCCCATGTGCCATAGCTTCATCATGTTGCCACACTGTTGTCCCATGTAGTATGTTGAACCATGTTGTCATACAGCATGTCTCATATGCTTGCAGCACCATGTTTGCCATGCTATCCATGCTTGCCATGTTGTCCATGCTTACTGTTGTCCCATGTTTGCCTTAGCATTCCTTTGTTGTCCAATTTACTATGTAGTTGTCCCATGCTTGTTGTTGCCTAGTTATATTGTTGTAGTTGTTGTCCCTAACAGTCATGCTATCCCAATTGTGCCATTATTGCACTATGCCATTGCCATACCTTGTTGTTGTCCAATAGCCTCGTCATACCTTGCATTTATCCCAACAGCCTTGCTATACCTTGTTGTTAATGACTAATCTAGTTAGGGCACTAGGCAGCCCTACAGTCCTCGAACATCCCTCAAGAAAACTGCAGTATACTCTCATGAGATACCTCCCCTAGCACGTTGTTGTTCAAGGCATCTTTGAACCCTCAAACTCTCCATGTTGTCCCTGTTTTGAGGTGGTTAGGACTGTGGCCTACCACAGTCCTACACTGTCACCTACAGTGCACCTTTTTGTTGCCCCAAACAACCCTTCTTCGACTCGGCCTACCCTCGACCTCCTTCTAGCAGCTCGGTGCCTTGTTTTAGGCCTTAAAACAGCCCTCCTTTTCAACCGCATTAGTCCTGCGTCTAGGGCACCATAGGTATGTTTAGGATTGCATTAGGGTTGCCTTCTAGAACTGCGTTAGGGCTTCCTTCTACGACTGTGTTAGGGTTGCCTTCTAGGACTGCGTTAGGGCTGCCTTCTAGGACTAAGTTAGGGTTGCCTTAGAATAGTGTTAGGCTTCTTCCTTGAGCTCCTTTAGGTCAACGCATAGAACCCTTTCATCGCTTCGCTGGCCTACCTTCTTTGCTGCGGTTAGGGCAGCCTCTTTTCCTCCAATGTCTAGGGCTTCCACTCCTATATTTCTCTTCCACTAAAACCCAAGACAAGTGGAGAGAAATCAAGATAGAAGTGTGTGTAAAATGACTCTCAAGTCATCTGCTTTTATACTAAAACATTGAGCACATGTGGGGTTTATTTGGTTGTTGCCTGACCTTGACAAATTGTCTTATAACACAAATAAATTCATAACTCCATGAATACTTATCGGTATTGAATGATCTTTAGATCAATCCTACACCTCTCAATGAGAGGAATCCAAGAAAAATATCAGCTGCCATATATAAGATGACCCACATGGAGTTTGGCCCTAGTTGCCAGTTTTAACAAGTCAACATCCGAGGACTAGTAGGTTTGACTAGGAAATCTCTCAGAAAGATATGAAGACTCTGATGGAAGTCTGAAAAAGATGGAGACCCTTAACAATGGATATCCTTGGGAGATATGTCAACATGTATGCAGGGTGCTGATGCAAACTAAAATATGTCATGATGAAAGAACATCACAAAGGTAATTTTGATTTAAGTGTTCCTTTCTTATTTTTGAACAAATATCTGGATGGGCTTATGCAGGACTGCCAAAGGAAGAACTGTGGATGTCTTCCCAGAGGACCATGTAGAAGGATGTAAGATCCCTCTGAAGAAGATAGTATGAAGGCAGCATGACATGAAGCAAGGCCAGATGTAGACTGATGGATCGCTTTCTGATGAAAGGAATGATGACATGATTGACTCATGGATGAAAGTGATGGATGGTCTATGCCCTATGAAGAAGTCACAAAAGATGAAGACTCTGTGACAAAGAAGAAATTCATGACATCAAAGGAAGGAGTTCTTCATGCAGCTGATTGTCCCATCATCTCCACGTGAGGAGCTGTTGTAGGTCCCTAATTAAGAGGGAGCCTGGAAATAAGTTTTCTTACTTGGAGGAAACTTGGAAGCAAAAATTCCCAAGCCAAGAGGGAGCTTAGGCACATTCCTTTCGTAAGAATGACTACATTCCTTTATTGGAATAGATATGTCCCCTCTAATTGAGAGGGAGAGAGAGACACATCATTTTGTCTTCACTTGGGAAGACAAAATGGAGGATTGAGTAAACATCTGGGATCCGATGCTCTTTGAGGATGAGATAGGGCATCCAAGATAAGAGTAGTCGTAGAGAACCGATATTCTTTGAAGACTGGGAATCCAAGATAAGAATAGTCCTGGTGAAACACACCCTCAAAACCTGGGTGGGGAATGTTCCAAGAGAGACAATGATAAGGGTGTCAGTAAATCATTGGCCTTGCCAACATTGAGCTCAGATCTTGTGGAGAGATAGAGTTGTTAGTCAAGGCCTTACTATGTGACAATGTTGGTCGATATGATGATATACATATAGGTTACCAATTCAATTCTTCTTATGAGAAATTCTTCAAATTGAGAATGACCAAGTACCATTATGAATACCTCCCTAGTTAAGACGGAGTATTGAAAAGTGTAACTAGGTTTGCTCTTCATAATGAAATGTAATTGTGATTTTTGTAAATGATGAAAAGAAGAAAATAAAAGTATTCTTGTAACGCTTGCTTCATGGGTTTCATGAGCAAGAGATTTTATTTTTAGATGGCTCCCATTGAGAGCCTTTAGGATTTGCCATTAAAGTCAAAAATAGTCAATGTCATGTATAAAGAACCCTTCTTGGGCATATTACAAATATATATAAATCTACAAGATTGTCAAATGGCCCTCCAAGACAAGCACTAGTTACTCCTCTTCAAGTCAGCCTCAAGGCAAAGTAAAGAACTCATGTCAGCTCACCTAATTGGAGACACACTTATTCAGATTCAAAGGTTGGCTTATTTATATGGGACGAGGGTATATATATTACAATTCGGTGCTATGTAGAAGCCATAGTTCAGTGCTATAATACAGACAATAGTTCAATGCTATGAAGGAGCTATTGTTCAGTGATATATCTCAGTGTTTTGGTGTTGCTATAGTCATGACATTATGGTGACATTACAGTGATGTGTTTTGGTGCCATCTCAAGTGTCTACAATTCGTTGCTACGATAGTATGCTCAGATAGGAGATGATCTCAGTGCTAAGGAGGTCAAAGCGGAAGAGGAGTTAAGAAGAATAAAAGAGCAGAAGACAATCAAGAGAACTAGTGACTTGGTCTTGGAGTGGCAACTAGGTCAAGGGTCTTGGTCTTGGTATTCCTCAAGAAGAATAAAAGAGCAGAAGATAGTCAAGAGAACTAGTGTCTTGGTCTTGGAATGGAAACTAGGTCAGGGGTTTTGGCCTTGGTATTCGTCAATAGGAATCTCTATAAGAAGAATTTGTGTGGGATTTCCTCTCAAAGAGTGAGAGGTTTTGGCCCTGGCTAATAGCCTACATTATGTGTCTCTTGTCTATTTATGTTCATGCATTGGTAGTTGTTTGATGAAGAAGAACATTAATAACTTAAGTGAAGAAGATCCTAATCTAAAATTGTTAAAAAAAAACACTCACAAGCAGTTACTAATTAAAGAGAAATCACCTAACTTTTGATGCCCTAGATTTCTCAACACTAATCAAGGTCCATCAACATGCATCTCTAACCTTTAAGAGGGTCTCTAGTTCAGTTGTCACCTGCATGGTTTTTAACGTACTCCCCTCTCCATTAAAAACAAATATAAATGATGTAAATAGGGATTTTGTTAATTTTAGGCAACAATGGTATGTTCTATGGTTTAGAGAAATTTTCCTTCAATTTCTTTATGAGCCCAATATCAATTCCAATTTAGCAATCACATAAACATGTAAGTAAAATGCTTATAGAACATAAACATAAACAGTAGAAGACAAGCCAAGACAAGAGGACACAATATGTGGCACCAGCCAGGGACAAACCCCAATGTGGGGAAACCCCCTTGATCAAATCTTCTTTTAGTCTTCAATAGTTTAGCACAGAGAGATAGTACAATTTTCAAATTCTGATAATTTATAACAGTAGCAGAAGAGCCCTATTTATATAAATGACGTAGATAGGGATTTTGTTAATTTTAGGCAACAACGATATGTTCTATGGTTTAGAGCAATTTTACTTCAATTTCTTTAAGAGCCCAATATCAATCTCAGTTTAGCAATCACATAAACATGCAAGTAAAATGTTGATAGAACATAAACATAAACAGTAGAAAACAAGCGAAAACAAGAATACACAAGATATGGCACCAACCAAGGACAAAACCCCAATGTGGGGAAACCTTGATCAAATCTTCTTTTAGTCTTCAATAGTTTAGCAAAGAGAGATAGTACAATTTACAAATTCTGAATTTATAGCAGCAGCAAAAGAGCCCTAACCAGAAAAGTCAATGTTGGTCAACAGTACAGATTGCCTCGATTTCTGTGCCCAAAAATGCAGTCTGCCCAAACAAAATTTTCCCTAACAAAATGTTAATTTGGGGTAGCATCAGAGGTGTTCTAGCCACGAAATTTGGTGGAGAGGTTGGGGCACATGAGATCTCCAATACCCAGAAAGGGTTTGGGCAAATTCTAAATAGATCAGGAGATATTAAAATAATTAATATTTTTAATGGAGTCTCTAAGTCTGAACTTAGGGAAAATAAAATATTAATGTGTATTAATATGAATCTGTGTTAGAATGTTCCAAAAGACATCGATCAAGCCAAATCTAATCTTAGCCGTTGATTAGGGACTTAGTCTCGGCCATTGATATGTCAACAAGAAAAGTATAAGAGGAGGCTTGAAGGTCACTTGGAGAATACATCAGAGTGATCAGTCATTCTATTCTCTAGAGCGGGGTTTGCTAAGAGGGATAGAATTAGTGATTAGGAGATGCAGCTAAGGGGCATTTGAGTACAGAGAGATAGAGAGGCAGAGATAGTGCTAGGAGAGCAGCGCAGTAGTCAGGGAGAGTGACGCAGAGCCAGTTGGGGCTCACGCAGGGCCACGCAGAGGCAGCCGGGAGCTACGCAGAGCCTCAGAGAGGCCATCATTGCTGACGCACAGGGCCAGAGGGTTCACGCAGGGCCTCCTAAGGCAAACACAGACCCATCTAGGGTGACGTAGGGCCAGCATGAGGCAGAGAGGGCGTGTGCTGACACTGAGGTTTCTGGAACAGATTGGTGCTGAGTAGCTGCCAGAAGGATTATCCGGGGTTTCAGCCAGTAGATTTGTCAGAAACTGAGAGGTATTACTGCCAAGGAAATTCTCTGTTGGGTAGGCCAGTTTCGGCACCCAGATTGCACTCTGATATTGCTTAATAAGAAAACCCTCATATAGTTGCACCGGTTTTCCCACATTAGATTTTTCCAGGGACATTAGTCCAAAAATAATGGTGTCATGTGGTGTGTTTGTTTCTATTTCTTTTAGTTGTTGATCTATAATATGTTGAGCATGCACTAGTGTTTATTTTCAATATTTACATTGTAAATAACTTGTTAAGGAAAATAACAAGTAGGTAGGAATAAATCAGATAAAGTGCATGGAGCGTTTCTAACCAAGTAAACTTAGAAACTTCAACATGGTATTAGAGCGTGATCGCAGATCACAGGAGGACTAAAGGACATCAGTCGAGCAGAGAAATTGCAGCAAAAAACAGTTGTCCCGAAGTGACAAAAGTTGTTTCTAGTAGCACAAAAGCCAAGAAGAGTGACGCAGAGCCAGCCAGGGCTCACGCAGGGCCACGCAGAGGCAGCCGGGAGCTACGCAGAGCCTCAGAGAAGCCAACATTGCTAACGCAGAGGGCCAAAGGGCTGACGCAGGACCAGCGTGAGGCAGAGAGGGGCTAACACAGTCCACAGATAGGCAGTTGCTGAGGTTTAGAAGGCTGTAGGAATACTGCAGAGTGGAGCTGGTGAGGTAATGTAGTCAGAACAGTACCTGACAGAGCAGGGCTAAAGGAGTTGCTACCAAGGATTTCTAACCGAGGAACCCAGATCAATGGTGCGGTTGCACAAGAAGATCAGAGTAGGGGGTATCTCGACAAGCGGTAGAAGGATTTCCAGGTGGGAAATCAAGACTCGAAAAGAGTCTAGAAGATAACTTCCAGACAGGAAGTAGAGACTCAGAGGAGTCGAACAGAGAACTTCCAAGAGGGAAGTAGAGGAGCATCATGGCACTATGCAGAGTAAGACACCAAGATAGACTGGACGGAGCATCAAACTTCACAGTCTGGAAGGCCAGAATCTAACCCGTACTTGACAGGAATTGTGTCAAGAACTTTGCCTTGAAGATAATAGTTGTCCCAGTCGACCCCAGTGATAATGGCAGGTATGAGGAGGCAATGGCAAAGACCAAAAGCATTATCCTTGACGGGGTCAAGGATCATATAGTACCACACATAGCCGAGAAGGAAATGGCATTTGAGATGTGGGAGGCTCTCAAGAAGCTGTACCAGCATACTTCTGCGCAGAGAAGAATGTTGCTTGAGAATCAGATGAGGTCGTATCAGATGAAGGGACAATCGATTGACACCTTCCTCAAGGGACTGAATGAGATCCGAGACCAATTGACTACTATAGGGGCGACACTGGATCAGCATCTGATGGTGAGGACAACCCTGAATGTTGTCTCAGAAGACTGGGAGGTATTTGTCTAGAGTATACTGGGCAGAGGGACTCTCCCACCTTGGGACGAGATGTGGGCAGCTCTTCGTCAGGAAAAGATCAGACAGCAGTCAAAAACGGGTAGCAGCGATAAGGGGATCGAAGTCAAGCAAGAGGAGGAAGACGTGGCCCTAGCATCTGAGGGAAAGCAAGAAAAGCAGAAGAAGAAGGATCTCTCCAAGATCAAGTGCTTCCACTGTGGGGAGCTAGGTCATTATGCGACCTAGTGTCCAATCTGTACCATCTCTGCCATCCATGCACTGCTCTGCTCTGCACTGTTGAACTATGAAAAAGAAGAAGTGATCGAAAATGTATCATACCATTCGCTACTGACCCAAAGTAGGTCCCAATCAAAAGAGAGTGTCTCATACCACTCTTACTGACCCGAAGTCAGTTCCCATTGATCCCAAATCAATATCAGACATCCTAGCATAGGGAGTGCGGTAGTACACGATGCGTCCATCGGTAGTACTATGGTCCCTATCCTCATTTCCCTACTCATTGGCCAGATGAGAGGTACTTCCCATGAGTCCCAGACTGCATGGGTAGGATGTCTTGGAAGGAGAAGGATGAACCACTCGTCCTGCTCACATGTCGTCAAGGGTATCACAAGGGGAGGATGAACCACTCACCCTGTACACAACAAACCACTAGGGGAAGGTTGAACCACTCACCTTATGGTTGCTCACTGCTCCAAGAAGTACCCCAAGCCCCTCGGAGCTCCCAGAGCTCAATGTCCATCTCATACCTTGTAAGAGGGATTCTCCACGACTTCAAGTCATTCTCGAAAGGCCAAGAATTTGTCCTTCCCCAAGGGCTTTGTCAGAATATCGACGACCTGCTCATCAGTGCCAATGTTATAGATCCTTATTGCTCCTCGTTGTACCATATCCCAGATAAAGTGGTACCTGATATCTATATGCTTGGAGCGATCATGAGACACGAGATTCTCTGATAATCGGATCCCACTCTGGTTGTTGCAGAAGATCACGATGGTATCCAACACATGTCCAAACAGCTCACTGAAAAGCTTCCTCAACCAAACAGCTTCACAGGAGGCCATACTAGCAGCTATGTATTCGGCCTCAGCAGTGCTCAAGGCAACTGATTTCTACTTCCTACTCATCCAGGGTATTGAAGTAGAACTCAAAGAAAAACAGCATCCAAAAGTGCTCTTGCGATCCACCACACCGCTAGCCCAACTAGCATTAGAATAACCATGCAGTCTCACATTTTCGGCAGTGTATCCCAGTGCATGAGTGATTGTGCCACGAAGATATCTCAGAAGATTCTTGGCGGCAATCCAATGTATATGATGAGGCTCAACCATGTATTGACTCAATGTGTTAACTGCAAAACATATGTAAGGGCGGGAGTTCACCAAGAACATCAGTGCTCCTATGAGTTGACGATACCCAAAAGCATTTCCAATTCAGGTCCATCAACACTACCACTTAACTTCTTAATGTTAAGTTCCATCGAAGTAGTCACGGGCTTGCAGTCCACCATCCCAAATCTTTCCAATATCTTCACAACATATTTTCATTAAGAGAGGAAAATTTCACCTGGCTTTTGCCAGACCTCCAACCCTAGGAAATAGTGCATCGATCCTAGGTCCATCTCAAATTCAGAAGCCAACTCCCTCTTACATTTGTGAATGAGAGGGTTTGCACTTGTCAGAAAGAGGTCGTCCATATAAAGTACCAGAATGAGAGGTTTATCATTTCCAACCTTAAAGTAAAGGTTCGGATCGGCTTCACTTCTAGTGAATGCCAACTTCATCAGATAGTTATCGATCCTCTCATACCAAGCCCGGGGTGCTTGTTTCAATCCATAGAAAGCTTTCATCAACCTACATACATGAGATTCCCGATCATGAACTTCACACCCCTCGGGTTGTTCCACATAGACTTCCTCTTTGATTGAACCATGCAAGAAGGTGGTCTTGACATCCATCTGATGTAGGTTCCATCCTTGCAAGGCAGCAAGGGCTATGATCAAGCGGATGGTGGTGTATCAGGCAACAGGTGCAAATATCTCATCGTAATCTACACCTTCCTTTTGAGAGAAGCCTCGAGCAACAAAGCGAGCCTTGAATTTTTTTGCACTTCCATCAGCTCCATGCTTGATTTTGTAGAGCCACTTAGAAGTGACAACCGATTTGTCTTGGGGTTTAGGGACCACATCCCAGACATCATTCTTCATAATTGACTCGTATTCTTCATTCATAGCATCCTTCCATACTTGTTGCTTCGCAGCTTCTTCGACTAATGAAGGCTCATTTTGAATGATAGTGCTCGTGGCAGTGAAATATCCTTGGTACATGTTCAGCTTCTTGCTTTCACGGAAAGTCCCCCTTGGTGCAATGTGCCTCTCAGCATCTTCGAGAGTCTCCCTAAGCCATGAGGGTCACCTCTTGGAGGAGGAAGGCTCATGAGGTAGTGGATCAATAAGATCCATAGGTTCATCAACAGCAGGCATCGTTTCTTCCTCTTTTTTACCTTGATTTCCTGTGTCAGCTTCTTTGTCCTTCCTTAGGTCGTTGATCTTCCTGCGGGCCGTATCTTCTTCAAAGGTAACATCGTGACTTATCTCAGCTTCCTTTTGACCAGCCACATAAATTCTATATCCCTTAGAATTTTCACTATAGCCCACAAAGATTCCTTTCCTCCCAGATGCACCCAATTTGTTTCTTTTCTCTTCCGGCACATGAAAATATACGGGGCTTCCAAACATTCTAAAATGAGAAACATTGGGTTTCTTACCATTGAACATTTCTTCGGGAGTCTTGGAGTCCAATGCTTGATGAGGGCATCAGTTTTGAACATAAACGACGATATTTGCAGCTTCACCCCATAGAAACTTTGGAAGGCCTTGATCATGAAGCATTGCACAGACAGCTTCTACAATAGAGCGATTCTTCCTTTCAGCCACACCATTCTGCTCGGGAGTATATGGCGTTGTAGTCTCCCTCTTAATGCCAGCTTCTTTGCAACAATCTTGGAATTCATTGGATTCATACTCGGTCCCATTATCAGTCCTCAATATCTTGATTTTCTCCCCAGATTGGTTTTCGATAAAGGCTTTGAAATGTCGGACCGAGGTGAACACTTCATCCTTCTTCTTCAAGAAGTAGATCCAGGTCTTGCGAGAATAATCATCCACAAATGTGAGATAATATAAGTATCCTCCCAAGGAGTTTACGAGCATCATACCAGACATGTCAAGGTGGATCAATTGCAATATGTACGTGGTCTTGCTATTACTTGAGGGGAATGGCCCCCTTGTAAGTTTTCCTTTGGCACATCCCAAACATACACCTTCATGCTTTACTTTGAACTCGGGCACCTATCACCATCTGTCTCACATCACGTAGGGTCTTATAATGAAGATGTGTAAACCTCTGGTGCCATAGTTCAGATTGTAGAGATTTGTCGCAAGACATGGCTCCCAATGGACTTCCTCCAACTTGATATAAATTGTCAACCCTGAACCCAATAGTAAAAGCATCCTTGAAATTTCTTTTCCAAACACATACCTTTCCATTGATAAAAGCCACCTTGAATCCTTTATCTTCCATTGCTGAAATGGACACCAGGTTCTTCTTAAGATCAGGTACATATAGTACTTCTTGCAAATGGATAGTGTTACCTTGATTCAATTAAGGGGTAACATTTCCTACTCCCTTCATGGGATAGGTGGCAGTGTCTCCAAGGATGATCTCCAAGTTTGTCTCCTTTTCTATCAGATTAGAGAGGGCTTCCTTGTATCCGGTGAAGTGCCTTGAGGCACCACTATCAATCAGCCAATTTCCCAAAGTGTCCGGAGGAGAGGCAGTGGAGAGGGCCGATATAAGATAGTACTCTTTCTGCTTATTGTTAACAACATTGAATTCATCATACCTGGAGTTCTTTGATTTCTTGGACCTGCCATTCCTTTGATTCTTGTTGTTGAAGTTGCCCCTAGAGTTGTTATGATAGTCATCATCTCGAGGTGTATCCCTTTTATTAGAACACTCCCTTGCATAGTGGCCAAACTTATTGCAAACAAAGCACTTGCCCTTCCTTCCTCCCTTAGATCCAGGCTTTTTGGCATGAGCGAAGAATGCAGTAGGGTTGCTTCTATTAGAAGGCATTTCTTGCTCTATCATTCTTGTTTCTTCTTGAATGCATCTCGACATCAATTCTTCAAGCCCTGGAATTCGATCATTGTTGAGTATAGTGGTTCTAAATACATACCACTCAGGTGGGAGTCCTCCAAGGGTGGTGAGAGTAAGTTCCCTATCAGGAATGACTTCTCCAATTGAGAGTAGATCATTCTTGATCTCAGTAATCCTCAAGAAATAGGATTGAATGTCCTCGCCCTTTCCCTTCTTAATATCCTTCAACTTATTCTTGAGAAAGAGAATTTGATTAGCATTACTAACCTTGAACATGATGACCAACCTGTCTTATATCTCCTTGGAGGTCTTCAATTCAGAGATATAGGCCACCATATGCTTGTCAATGGAATCCCTAATAATCTTCTTTTCTTTCTCTTCATTGTTATTGTACTTGGTCTTTGCAGCAACTGATGAATTTGAAGGAGGCTTAGGGATTTTACCCTGCACATAATCCATCACTTCCATCTCTTCCAAGGTCAAATCAAGGGACATCTTCCATCCATGATAGACAAATTTATCATGGCACTTGCCTTCAACAAGGAAGTAGGATGAGGAGCCCATTGAGTCTTTTGTCCTTGTCCAACTGTGTTTGGTGAATGCTCTTTCACTCTTACTTGGGCTTTGACTTCACCTCAGCTCTGATACCATGTTAATTTTAGGCAACAATGGTATGTTCTATGCTTTAGAGCAATTATACTTCAATTTCTTTATAAGCCCAATATCAATTTCAGTTTAGCAATCACATAAACATGTAAGTAAAATGTTGATAGAACATAAACATAAAAAGTAGAAGACAAGAAAAAACAAGAGGACACATGATGTGGCACCAACCAAGGACAAAACCCAATGTGGGGAAACCCTTGATCAAATCTTCTTTTAGTCTTCAATAGTTCAGCAGAGGGAGATAGTACAATTTACAAATTCTGATAATTTATAACAGCAGCAAAAGAGCCCTAACTAGAAAAGTCCATGCTGGTCAACAGTACGGATTGCCTTGATTCCTGTGCCCAAAAATGTGGCCTGCCCAAAACCGAATTTTCCCCAACAAAAACGCAGTCAAACAAGTCAATGTTGACTGGTCAACGCTGGTCAAACCCTTCCTGAAATTCGATCAACATTGGTCAACGTCCAAAACAGAAAATTGTTGTCCTTTTCTTCACACGTGTGGAGAGAGAAGCTGCCCAGAAATCCGTACCCAATCAGATGAGGGGAGAGAGATGTGTGAAGATGAGTGATGTCCAAATGAGGCCAAGTCACCTTCTATTTATATGCAATGTTGAAGATGAATTGGGGGCTTGTGTGCCTGTTTTGCTTGCTGGCCAACCTTGACAATTTGTCCATAATATAAATAAATTCGTATCTTCATTTGTACATGTCAGAATCGGATGATCTTTAGATCAATCCTACACCTCTCCGAGAGAGGAATCTAATAAAATATCAGCTGTCATAAATAAGATGACCCATGTAGAGTTTGGCCCTAGTTGCCAATTTTAACAGATTTCTCAAAATATATGAAAGGGGCACCAAATACATCTAAAGATGCATCGTATATGAACTTCAGAGCTAGAAGGCACATAACACACACAGGAGGACTGGTTTCATCATTGCATAACAGTGAAAGTCAAAGACAGGCAGTTGCTTTAGGAAATGACAGGGTACAAATTGTCAAAAGCCATGGAAAAATCCCAATGAAAATGCCTAATAGAGGTGTCGAGGATATACACAATGTGTCATATGTATATTCCATCTCAACCAATATCTATTAAGCACTGAGAGTGGTAAAAAGAAGTCTAAAGTGCCTGCTGCTTAAAAGATCCAGGGCTGCCATGAATCCACGCTAGGGTTTTTGTTTATTTGCATGATGGGCGTTAACAAATGGATGTATTTTTTATTTTCATTTTTCAATTAGACGTCAAACCTCAACTTTTTTTAAATTTATTAGCATTTCCTACAAACATGACACATCACTTCCACCTGGGTTGTAGAATACACCTTGCTCTCTAATGCAGACAGGCCTAGAGAAGAACCTACTGTGAATCAAATTGCAAAGTAACATTTATGGATTAAATCTGATGAAGAAAAGTATCTCGTAAATAACAGAAACTACTCCAGAGTCATTGCAGAAGGTGTTGAAGTTGGTGGTCTCTATATGGTACAGACTCACTGCATTAGTGCCTTAAAAAATTGAAAGTCCGCTCAGCTACCAAACACTTGCACCATTAAAGCAAGTTAATATGGTCCATTTCTTGCCTCCAATTCAACAAGCAACATAGGGATAAATTTGACAAATAAGGTGCATGGAGAACCAAACAACAAATGGAAAAGGCGCATTGTGACCTCCTGCAGTTGTTCCACAAGAACTCCATCATGCCAAATTCAAAGTATCGTATGACATTTATCAAGGACTTCTCAAAAACCATAAGTGTAGGTTCTGAAGAATATGTCAGATGCTCTTGAAACATTCAAGGAGTTCATAGCCATGATTGAGAGGCAAAGTGGGAAGAAGATTGTGTTTTCCAGATAGACAGTGGGGAGAATATAAATATTATTCACAGGAAACTTACTTCCTCATATACTCCAAAGAAAGCAAACTTATATAGAGAAAAAATAGGACCATTGTAGAGATGGCCAAGGTCATGCTTAAGGGCATAAATCTTTCAAACAACTTCTGTGCTGAAGCAACCTATACACTTGACATAAGCCCCAGTAAGGATGTGAAGATCACCCCTGAAGAAGCATGGAATGGTAGAACACAAGTAATTCATTCACAGAATATTTAGTTGTTGAAGAATCCAAGCCATAAATGCTCTTATAGATCATAAGCTAACTTGCAAAAATCTCATGGAAACATTTCTAAACTGTTTCCTGGCCATCTCCTAGAGGCTAACTATTTTCAACCTAGAGGGGGTGTTTCCAGTCTTCTAATGTGGGATGCACACAGACCCTACAAACTTAAAAAGCACATTGCTGATAAAAAGAAAGAATCATAACAAGAAAGAAAAACAAATTTTTTTTAACAAAGGAAAAGAAACCCCAAAAGTTATGTTTTGTCTTGCACCTTTGCACCTTTCTTTCATTTTTGAAAATTACAGGTACTACAGCCTAGATAGCTGTCACCATGACCTACTATCACCGTAGTCTGCATACAAGGACAAGTAGCTGCATATTCTGGAAGAAATCAACCCTTAAGAGTAGTGGAGTTCTAACAAGGTGGGTGGCCCCTAGGTTGTAGGAAACTCCTAATGACTATACACATAAATTTATTCTCTTCAATTTTTAAGAGCTGAGTAAACTTTTTGTAAAGCATTAATATTATGGCATAAATCTACAAGCCGAATTTTGGACATTGCATGACATAATGTTACTTGGGAATCGCACATAATTCCAAGTTTCATGAAACTCGGGTCATAAGCAAGAAGAATTAAATCAACTACTATACCATGGCATTTTGAAGACAAGTAAATTTTCAGAACAGCATGCAAAGCTGCAATCAGAAAATCTAAACAGTGAGACTAGGAATTATCAAACTGATTAGCACCTCTCAAGCCAGTGGAAATCAGAACACCAGATCTGCAAACACATCACTCTGAAGATACAAACAACAAGTACAAAATATGTACCACTCAATCACCTGCCCTCTATTAACTGAAAGGAGAAAATTAACTGCATAATAATTTTCTTCTTATTGATGTGAACGAACACTAAATCAGTTTGTCACGTAGCACTTAGCTATTCCAATACATCAGACTTCGATACATTCCTATTCCCCTGCTGTGACCCCGCGATCATTATGAAATGAAATTGAGTGCTAAGTAGTAGAGCAGAGGATGCATATGGTGATGTCAGTTTGGTTTTCCTGCACTAGCTGGTAGAGCTGGACATGCTTCTCATCTGATTTTGTGCCTATAAAGCTATGTTACAGGAAACACAGGGATAGGGGTTGTCCCAGTACCTGAAATGGGCCACAACATCGAAACGGCCCTAAAATTCCGCTGGCCGTACCGAACAGCATTTCACGATTTTGAAATGCCATTCGGTATGGGCAGCAGCATTTCAGGGCTGTTTTGACCACTACAGGCCATGTTTCGGCCAGATTTGCGTCTTTTTTTTCATTTCCAACCATCTCAAGGAGCCAAGAAGGGCGTGGGTCCTTTATATGGCCCAAAATAACTAACTTAACACTTTTTTGTTGTAGTTAAACAGTTAGTTAACAAATTTTTATTAAAAAATTAGAAATACAATTTTCTAGAAAATTAACAAATTAGAATTCTCTATAAACCCTACAGCCTCTTCTTTTCTATAAAAAAAAACACTTCATTCACTCATTTCTCACACATTCTTCTGCAAGAGGCACTTCCTATAGCAGTAGAAAGCATTTTAATTGTGCTTTGGAGGAGTGGGAAGCAAGAAGAAGGGCATGGGCAGCAGCTGTTTTGGTGAGTATTTCGTTTTCTATTTTGCTACATTCATGGCTTCCAAAGTTGTGTTGTAGCAAAAATACCATCCACTGTGGAGGTATGTTACCAAAGTCAAGCAAATGGGTTCCGGTGGTACATGGGAATGGAAGTGCAATTTATGCAAAATTGGTAGGACCTTCAAGGGCTCTTACACAAGAGTGATGGCTCACATTTTGCATGAAGAAATAAAGGGTATTGATGTGTGTGCACATACCAGAAATTCAGAGGTGAAAGCTAAATTCAAGAGAGTACGATGATGCTCAAAAGTTCAAGGACCAAAGAAGCAAAATCAACTTGGGTGATACTAGCAATCCTCACATGAGTGCTAACATTGAGCCAAGGATTGTTTATGAAGTAAGAAAGAGGAGAGCACTAGCAGTAGAAGAAGAGTTATCCCAGCCATCAAATCCAGCTAAAGATGGTATATTATTGAAAATGCTTGATAATCAAGGGAGAGAAGTTGACTCTGGAGTGGCAAGGGCTATCTTTGCTTGTGGCATCCCCTTTAATGTGGTTTTATCTCCATATTGATAGGATTTGCTGAGAGCGATTAACACAGCCCCTCAGAGTTACAAGGGGCCAAACTATGAAAAACTCATTTTGCTAAAGAAAGAGAGGCAACTTCTTGATGATGTTTTGAAACCAATTTGTAACTCATGGGCTAGCACAGAACTTTCCATTATCTCAGATGGCTAATCTGATACAAGGCATAGGCCTTTGATTAATGTCATTACATCATCACCAAAAGGAGCCATGTTCATCAAAGCAGAAGATTGTTCAGGTGAGGTAAAGGGTAGTAAGTTCATTGTTGAAATTTTAATCCCTAATACTGAACAAGTAGGGCCAGAAATGTAGTGCAAGTTACCACAAGATAATGCTCCTATTTGCAAAGTTGCAAGCTTAATTGTTGAGAGAAGATACAATCCAATATTTTGGGCTCCTTGCATTGTTTACAATTTGAATCTGATTTTAGAAGAGATTGAGACAAAAACATAATGGATTAAGGAGGTCATAGGGCAGGCTAGGGAGTTTATGAAATTCATCAGCAACCACTGTGAATCTCAAGCAATATATCAAGAATACTCCAAATTGGAGTTGCTCAAAGTTGTTGAGACAAGGTATGCCTCAAACATCATCATGTTGCGTCACCTTGTTGAAGTTAAAATTGCATTAACGAGTATGGCAGTGGGTTTAACTTGGGCTGAGTGGAGACAGGTACATTCAGAAAAGGGAAGTATGGTGAGGAGGGTGTTAATTGATGAAGATTGGTGGAAAAAGATTGATTTCTTGTTCAAGTTCACATTACCTGCATTTGATCTTCTTTGAGATGCAAACATAAAGAAACCTCTCCTAGGATAGGGTTTGTACTGGCATGGATACCATGGTTGAGAAAACCGTCGAAATTATTACACAAGAAGCTTCCACTTTTCCTTTTGCGGATATTGATTTTGTTAAGCAAGTGAGGCCCATCATTTGTTACGAGGTGGAATGGCTTCAACACTCCATTGCACACTTTGGCACATGCTCTGAATCCAAAATGTTATGATGAAGAATTCATTGCTCAAGGCAATGAGAAGAAGGAAAGCCCCACATAAGGGCAAAGAGGTGGCCAATGGAGTGAAGAAAGTCTTTCAAAGGTTGTTTCCAGCTTCTTTGCAAACTGATGTAAGGGAGGAATTTGTTTGTTTTGTTGCTAGATTAGAGGATTTTGTAGACAAATCAGCTTTGAATGAGAGGAGGACCATGAACCTTGGTAAGTGGTGGACTTGTCATGGGGCAAATGGTGTTTATTTGCAAAGTCTTTCGACTCGTATTCTATCACAAGTGGCAAGCTCTTCATCAGCAAAACATATTTGGGGCACTTATAGTTTCATTCACTCTGTGAAGCGCAACAAGTTGGGATCATAGAAGAATAAAGTTCTTGGATATGTTCATTCAAACCTACACCTTGTGTATCATAGGGGTGAAGAATATACAAGTGGACTTCAGGAAGGTTGGGATGTGGAAGCAAAATGTCCAGACTTAGAGCTCTCTCTTTCTGCTCTTAATATTAGTGCCAGTGGTGATGCAAGTGAAACTACAAGTGCAAGTACTAGTAGAGTTTCCTCTTCTGCTAAACAAACATTATATTGTGTAAGGAGAGCTTCAGCGTAAATCACATGAGAAAGAATTGCTGCCAACGCGTTTCGAACCAACCAATGTGGTTCATCGTCAGGGCAAGATGAAAATACAGATCTAGCTCATCGGTTTAAATAGTAAGCAGAGACTCCAACGACTCAAAAACTCTAACGGCTACTTAACCTTTCAGGAACCCCAGTCAAACGACCTATAATTAATTTAAAATTAAAATATTACTATATTTTAAAATTTAAAATTAAAATATTATTATCTTATAATATTTATTTAACTAATTTATTAAAACTAACCTAAAAATATATGTATATTCTAATTATTGTACCTAATTAATTTAGAATTATTATATTTTAATATTTATTTAATTAATTTATTAATTTAAAATTAAATTATTATTATATTTTAATATTTATTTAACTAATTTATTAAAACTACCCAAAAATGTAGTATAATTCTAAATTTAATTATTGTATTGTTCTCCTAATTTAATTAATCTTATTTATTTAAATAATAAATTACTAAATTTTAATTATTGTACCTAATTAATTTAGATTATTATATTTTAATATTTATTTATTAATTTATTAATTTAAAATTAAAATTATTATTATATTTAATATTTATTTAACTATTTTTAAAACTCACCTAAAAATATATGTATATTCTAATATTTTAATTATTGTTATTGTTCTCCTAAATTCTAATTAATCTTATTTATATTTAATATATAAATTACTTATATAGATGATGGTTATAATATATTGTAATAAATAATGTATTATATATAAGATAATTATTAACATTATAAGATAATTATTTCCAGGAGGTTGGACGGCTCTCTCTCTCACGCGGTGTTCCGTAAGAAGACTCACACGGAACAGTATCTTCACGCTGATTCCCATCATTTCCCAGCTCAGAAGATGGGTGTTCTCAACACCCTGGCTACGCGTGCCCTCAGGATTTCGGATCAAGAAAACCTGGATAGGGAGAGAAACCACCTTCTCGATGTCTTTTCGAAGAACGGATATAGCAGACACCTTGGCCAAAAGGCTTTCCTTAATGCCTCCAAAAATGCTTTTTGTAAAAAAGAGCCAAAAGAGCGCCATCCAGGTGTCCACATGCCTTATATCCAAGGGACCACGGATCGGATTGCTCGGATCCTTAGGAGGTATGACATCCCCTCAACCTTCAGGCCTCTAAGAACCATTCGTAACTCCCTGAGGTCAGTTAAGGATCCGGTCGACCCCAAAGACATGAAAGGGGTCTATCTGATTCCTTGTTCCTGTGGGACCCCTTATATAGGGGAAACAGGGCGCTCCATCCAGCAGAGGATTGGTGAGCATGCAGCGGACCTGAGGCATGGTAGAATAAAGTCCTCAGCTCTTGCAGAGCATGTGGACAAAACTAAGCATCATGTCTGCATAGAAGAGGCCAAAGTCATCGCCAGGGTGGATCGGTTTCATCATCGCAAGTTAAGGGAAGCTATCGAAATAGAGCGAAGACCCATCAATCTCAACAGAGATGACGGGTGGAAGGTTAGTAGAAATTGGATCCCTGCGTTGTCGTCTTAAGTTTTCTTCCTCCCCCCTCGATTCCTCTAGGTTCTTTCTCTGGTTGGGCGTGTGTTTGTTCTGGGGAGTCTGGTTTTCGCCTATTGTGGGCTGCGTGGTTCTTCGTAGATTTGTCCTCCTCTTAGGCTGTATCGCTTTTGTTTTTTATGTTTTAAATATTATTACTTATATTATTAATTATAATATTAAGGCATTTGGCATTGCATTTAAGGTATCTTTTTATCCATTAGATTAATAGGAATTATCTCCCGTTTCATTATAAGTTGAAATTCATTTAGTGCGATTAATATTTATTATCCCCCTGTTAACATTTTATTAATTAATAGTATAACCATAGCATAGTATCATTATGGTTTAACTTAAATACATGAATTAATTAATATTTATTATTTCATCAATTATATACAGTATCATGTTTAATTTTAACCTTTTTCTATAAAGTATTAATGCATATAACCCCTCTTATTTTATTTAGATCTTATATATATTAGTATATATTAGTTAACTAATTATTTTTATGGTATATATTAGATATATTATTATTTTTCACATATAATGTTAATAATTTATTTATTACAATATATAATTAATGCATATAACCCCTCTTATTTTATTTAGGTCTTATATATATTAGTATATATTAGTTAACTAATTATTTTTATGGTATATATTAGATATATTATTATTTTTCACATATAATGTTAATAATTATCTTATATATAATACATTATTTATTACAATATATTATTAACCATCATCTATATAAGTAATTTATATATTAAATATAAATAAGATTAATTAGAATTTAGGAGAACAATAACAATAATTAAAATATTAGAATATACATATATTTTTAGGTGAGTTTTAATAAATTAGTTAAATAAATATTAAAATATAATAATAATTTAATTTTAAATTAATAAATTAATTAAATAAATATTAAAATATAATAATTCTAAATTAATTAGGTACAATAATTAAGAATATTAGTAATTTATATATTAAATATAAATAAGATTAATTATAATTTAGGAGGAACAATAGCAATAATTAAAATATTAGAATATACATACATTTTTAGGTTAGTTTTAATTAATTAGTTAAATAAATATTAAAATATAATAATAATTAATTTTAAATTAATAAATTAATTAAATAAATATTAAATATAATAATTCTAAATTAATTAGGTACAATAATTAGAATATACATATATTTTTAGGTTAGTTTTAATAAATTAGTTAAATAAATATTAAAAGATAATAATATTTTAATTTTAAATTTTAAAATATAGTAATATTTTAATTTTAAATTAATTATAGGTCGTTTGACTGGGGTTCCTGAAAGGTTAAGTAGCCGTTAGAGTTTTTGAGTCGTTGGAGTCTCTGCTTACTATTTAAACCGATGAGCTAGATCTGTATTTTCATCTTGCCCTGACGATGAACCACATTGGTTGGTTCGAAACGCGTTGGCAGCAATTCTTTCTCATGTGATTTACGCTGAAGCTCTCCTTACACACTATGACAAATCACAGAAGTCTCAATTCTACAAACATTATATTTTATGTTTGTTGATGAGGATGAGGATTTTTATGATTAATGATATGTTGATGTAGTCAATAATTGTCTTTATCTCATGTTTTCTTTCAATTTTAGCATATATAGCCTCATCTCATGTATAAATGTTGATTTTGGAACCTTCGATGTAAGGCCTCATCTATAAAGGCTAATTTTGGATTTGCATCATGTAATCATCTATGAGAGTCAATATAGACTTGGTTTTCCCTCTAAAACATAATTTATGTGTCTCATTCTTTCTTTCCTTGTAAGATAATGTGTTAATGACTCATTTATTTATTTATATATATATATATATATGACATTTCGGCTGACATTTCAGCCAACATTTCCATTTTCTGAGGGTCTTGTTTCGAGTCATGCCTGTTTTGGAAACTTCTAGACGTTTTGGCGTTGTTATCGCCACCTAACCCACACCCTGGGTCACGTGGAAGAAATCTTCAATCCATTGGGTGTGTCCTGCAAGTCTCAAGTTGAGTTTACTCTCACTCTATCTCAACTCCTCTATCTAGGCTAAAGCCTAGTGAAGCCAAGGGGGTAGTCCCTAAAAAATAACTAAGGCTGATTAAGCTATAGCAAAACAAGAAATTATTCTAGGAGTTAATTCGATTACACCAAAGCACATTAACCAGCAGCATATAATTTATATGATTGACAAGAAAATAATCAAATGACAAATTTAAATAATAAAATAGACCAGTGCCAAAAGCAAATGCTTGTGTTGTTGAAAAAGGAACTAGGGAAAAAGTAATTGTGGCCCAATGAAGTATGTTGTCAAATGTTTTGGAGAAATGCTCTTGGTAATTTTTATTATGGTTGAGTTCACTTGGAATTATTAAAGTGAGTGCAAAATGGAGAGGCAAATATGTTGATCCGCGTGTGATTGCAAGAAAAGTGAGTTAATCTATGGTTTGTTTCCTTTGGGGATTTTATCCTTCGAATGAAAACAAATGAGTCGCTTGGAGATCCAACAAGAAGAAACTTGGTTTCATGGCATTCTCCTGATTTTTTACAAGTCAACAACAAGTGTTTCCAAACTCAAAACAAAAGTTGAAAGTTTTCCCCAATTAAACTATCCAGCACAACACAAGTTACTCTCTAAATCATGCCAAAGGTCAAGCTTTCACTCACGATTGTTGACAGCATGGCAGAACTTGGAGGGGAAAGTCTGTTACTTTATTTTCTGAAAAAAATCGATCTAAAAAATTGTAATCTAATCTACAACTTGAATGAAATCTAAACTAAGAAAAAGAATGTTTTGTGGTGCTTTGTTGTTTTTTTTAGAGAAAAATTAAACAAACAACCACAAAATGAGACAGAACACAAATCCCCTCGAGGTAGGGGGATGGGATGCCTAGGGGACTCCCACTAGCTCCCTCAAGTTACAATGTTTGCTTCGGAACGTTTGCAGCCCTCTGAAATAAAGGGAAAGGTTTACTGCCCCTTTTTCAACAAAAGCGAGGAATATAGGTGCTTTTCAAGGTCCTGGATAGTCTGAATCCCCAAAATTTGGGCAGCACTCCCCCTTGTCTGTTCAATAAACCTGCAAAATCAGCAAGCTATTTGGAAACATCCAAAAGGTTAGTCAAAAATCCAAAAGAAAATCCAAGTGAAAATTTATTGAAAAGCTAGTCTAAACAAGCAAGAAAGAGCTAACTAAAGCTAGCTTTCTTGACTGTCTTTTATCTGTTGTTTATATAGAAAATAAATGGCACTTACATCTGCCAAATAAATCAATTGATAGCTTAAACTTAAAAAAATTCGTTTTAAAGCAAGAGAAGAAGAGAGCTTATAAATGGAATACTTGGGCGATGGAGTATTTGTTGGAGCACGGTAGGATTTTGCTTCATATAGTTTGAAGTTCATGAAGCATCTAGCCAAAGTGATCCACGTCTTCAAATCAAGGTGCCTGTAAAGCTTATAAAATCTTGCCAAGAAAATATGTTAGATATAGGTGCTTCATATGTAAGAAACCTGGAAAATATGCCAATCAGCAAGAAGTTCATATAATCTTGGATTTCTAAATGCAAGAAAACAAATATATAACAACAATCAAATTAAGAAATCTACTCCTACTAGGTGATAATACCCCTTCAAAGGCCTGTAAACAAAGCTTGAAAACAAATTAAAACAAAGCAAAGTTACCTCATCCATTAAAATCAAGCATACACACAAAGCTTGTACACCATTACTTGCCTCCAAAGCCCTTTTTATTCCAATCGTGAGTACAATACAAATGCAAGCAAGGATCTCTTCCAATCCACCACTAACTCTTTTTGAAATGGAGGAGAGTGTTTTGATTATAGACCAAGAGAGAGGAGTTTTTAAAGAAACTCTTCAACTAGAAGCAGAAACTCTTAGATTAAAAAAAGAAAGGAAATTTTTTTAACTAGAAAAAGAGGAAACTCTTTAACTTAGAAAAAGAAGAAACTCTTTAACTAAAAAAAGAGAAAACTATTTCACTAAATAAAAAGTTAATTTATTCACCTTTTCAAGTGAATAATTGATTTGCATGAGTAAAAATTAATATTTTCTCTCAAAAAAGTGATACTAAGGTTAAGTGGGTACTCTAAGTTAGAAAACAACTACTCTAAGACTCTGGATAATGAGTAGCATGGTAATATACATTGACTCTAGACTTAGACAACACCACTAAGGCTTAGCCAATTCGACGTACTCCAACTATGGAAGTGGGTGAAAAAACATTGAAAATTACTAATCGCTAAAAAGCAAAAAAAATTAATTAACCAAGTAAAAAAAACACTCTAGAGTAACTTCCCTAACCTAGGGAGCTAAGTCTTTTACATAAGTTTATCATGCTAACATCATTATTACAATTCCCCCATGGGGATATGGAAGTTGCATAGAGAACAAAACCAAAAGAAAGGGAAAAATTGTCCTGCAAAGCTTTTGAACTTGAAATTTGAACAAGCGTCTTGTTCAAACTTGGTGGCTCACTGCAAGTCCTATCTCGTACGTTTGGGGAGGTAACGTTTGGCTCCAAATAGGGACGTGTGCTAGTTCTTTAGTAAAGGAAAGTATGCGAGCAATCTAGAATCTGTAATCTGTAAAATCACAAATGTGTCACCACAAGAAAAAGAATAGCATACTTGCTAAAAAGTTAGATAGAATAGCATAGTTCCCAACATCCCCTATTTCATAGATCAATTCATTCTTTGGTTTCTTGGGATTTTCAACATGATGTTTCTTTTCCAGCTCTTTGTTGAGTCTAAGAAAGGTGTTATAAATGGTTGTGTTAAAATTGGCAACTAGGTCCAAACTTCATGTGGGTCATCTTATTTATGGCAGCTGATATTTTTGTTGGATCCCTCTCATCGAGAGGTGTAGGATTGATCTAAAGATCATCCGATTCCGACAAGTATTCATGGAGTTATGAATTTATTTGTGTTATAAGACATATTGTCAAGTCGGCCAGCATCTTATGTAGGCTCAGAAGCCCAATAGACATGTCTATTCATCATCTACGTTTTAGTATAAATAGAAGAGGACTTGAAGTCATTTTGAGTCTTTGACACACACTCTTCATGTGATCTCCTCCTCTCCACGTCTTTGGGTTTTTGGTGAAGGAGAGACACTAAGAAGATATGTTGGGCTAAGTGTATAATGCCCTAGCTGCAGATGATGCCCTAGCTAATGCCCTAGCCACAGTATGATGATCCAACGCAATAATGAAGACTCATCTATACGCAGTCATGAAGACTCATTTATAGCAGTCATGGAGACTCTTTATACGTAGACAATGGAAACTCTATATGCAGTGATGGAAACATTTATACATAGTCAATGGAGACACCTTATGCGCAATCATGGAGACATTTATACGCATACAATTCAGACATCTTTGCAATGAGTTTTAGGATCTCGGATGCCTCTGAAATCTCAAGGAAAATTACAGTGAGTAAGAGAACTAGAAGACTTCTGATGTTTTGAAGGGCAGTTACAGGATGGATGTCGAAAGTCTGTCCACTATATTTTCGGCCTCCTCACTGTCTTGTTATAGTTTCAGCCTCCTCCCAGTTTCGATGATCACAGTCATCACTGAAGCAACATTACAGTCTCGGCATACTTGTGAAGAAGAGGGCCTTGAAGTCACACTCTTTGTCTCAAACTACTTTCTAGATACAGTCATAGTCCTGACATAATTATGATGAGAAGGATTCCAGTGATCCCACGGAAATGCACTCTATCCATGAACATGGTGATGACCTCGGCATAGTGATCTCAGTCATAATGAAGAATGATAAGGATGAACAATCTCAGATCATGATAACCTATAGTAAGGTGCAGGAACATGTAGACACCACCTCTGTAGCAATCTCAAAGGGCAACACGCTGATGAATAGGCTGCATGATGATGGAAGATGCAGCATAATGGGCATGTTAAGTAAGGAGCAGCATGATGATGAATAAGGCTACATGATGATGGAAGATGCAGCATAATGGGCAGCATGAAGATGAGAGCAGATAAGAGTAACTCAGTCATCAAGGTCCAGCACTGTGATGGTACAGCATGGTGCTACACGGTAAGGTGCAGCAAATGGACGAAATGCAACACTACGATAGGTGAAGCAGTCACCTTGGAGAATCAGTTGAAGCAATATGTCCTCAATTGATCTCATGCAGATATCAAAAGTCAAAATGTTGACTTCTATTGTAAATGTACTATCTCTCTCTCTTTCTCTGCTGAACTTTGAAGAACATAAAAGAAGAATTGATCAAGGGTTTCCCCACATTGGGGTTTGTCCCTGGCTAGAGCCACATCTTGTGTCCTCTTGTCTTGGCTTGTCTTCTGCGATTTATATTTAAGTTCTATCTGCAGTTTACTTTAATGCTGATGTGATTGCTAATCTGGAAAAGATATTGAGCTAACTATGAAAATTGAAATAAATTTCTCTAGCATAGAACATACCTAAAACTTAACAGGTTGGGATGGTAGCATATGATAGATCAAATTGGATTTACGCCCAAATTGGCAACCCATTTTCTAGACAAAAGCATACACCATGCATTTGGCACATCGATGACTACTATATCCATTAAAATTGAAATATTTGGGTATATGCACGGTGCACTTGAAGATCCTTTATTAATCCATAAACTTTGATTTTCTTTGAGTCTGGCACAAATTTTATGGTAAGGTCTTGATATCCTTAAATTCAATTGCTCCATGACCTTCTTAGTCATAACATTTAAGGAGGCACCTGAGTCTAGCATGTAGTTATGTAGAAGATAATCATTCACAAGCAAAGAGATAAAGAAAGGTTGATGGTTTTCATTCCCATTGTCCCAATCCATGCTCTGCAAAACGATAGGTGCATCTTCATTTGTCTCCTTCAAAATGTTTTCATTACTTTTTCCTTGAGGACCCTCTATGGCTTTCACCAACATTTGTTTCTGGTAGGCTATCTTGAGGAGCTCTACTTACTGGAACCAAAACTTAAGCATTAATTATCCAACCACCCAAATCAATGTATAAATCTGAGGTTGGAGGAATGAAAGCTTTGGGAACATTTGATTGAGGTTTACTTTGATCCTTACACCCTTTTCTCTGATAAGTCACTCCCTTATGCCTTGCCATCTCAAAGATTTGTTCAGGTGTGGGCTTCTCACAGTAAATTCTAGTAACAATGTCATAAGCAGTAGTCACATTATTTGTATTTTGACTTCTCTCCAACTTTTCTATCCATGATCCATAGAAACTGTATGCTTTCTACCCACCATATTTATCTACTATGGATACTCAATTATGCCATTTGTTCCTGTAGGCTCTTCATCAACGATTTGGAAGAAAATAGAACAAGCGGATTCATCATGAAATTCGTTGCAAGGTCTACAAAAAGGAGCAGCTTGGTGCTCAACCAAATTTGTGGTTTCCAACTGGTTAGGTGGCCTCTGATCTTGAGGAGGCCCTTTCTTTTGCCACCTATCAGTTTGTCTGGGATGGAACTTATTTGCTTGTGATCCTTCCATGGCAATTAGTCTATTCTACATGGCACACATCTGACTAGGATGGTTGGCTTCCATGGCCTTCATTAGTTAAGTCAATTCTTTTAAATGATCACTAGATGATTCTTTATTTTCCTGAACTGGCTACTTTGTTCTTAGGCTCTTGAAGCTTTGAAGGTGTTCCCCTTGTGAAACACGGCAAGTTTGATTTACCCAAGGTTTGCATGTTTTTATCAATTTTCAAACCCTTGTTTGGGAAACCTTAAGGCTTATCAGTTCCCTATCGCTTAGCTAATATCTCATGTCACCATTGGAGGCCTTGTATAATAAATGAGAATAGAGGTATCATGAGGTTTAATGTCTCTGTGAAGATTTTTTATTAGATCAATTTTCACAACCATTGTTTAAACTTTAGGCAACCTTAAGGCTTGTCGGTTCCCTATCTCTTAGCTAATATCTCATGTCGACATTGAAGGCCTCAATATAATAAATGAGAATAGAGGCATTAAGAGGTTTAATGTCTCTGTGAAGACCAAGGTTTTGTTGGATAGAACGTGAAGATAACCATTAATAGCAGAAAAATCAATAGGGTCATAAGATCATCCATTTCTACATGACAATTATTTAAACAAAAAGGCAAAATGGACATCAGATATTGATTTGTCTCTGAGTTCACCAAGGAGACTACAAGAAGAAAGTTTGTTCAATCTCCTTCGACAAACATTTTCAAGTTCAGGAATGAAATTGATCAAACCCTGTGAGTTCCCTCTTGTAGAGTACCTTCTAGAGTTATTTAACAATGGAGTCAGCAAATGATTTCAATCAAGTACAAATAACTAGAATCATGCATCAAACAAACCAAAAATAAATAAAAAGGAAAACAACAGTCATATTCCGGGTCTAAAAAGATTTATCCCCGACAACAGCGCCAAAATGTTATCATCATCTAACCCACACCTATGGTCATGTGGAAGAAATTTTTAATTCACTGGGTGTGGCCTTTGGGACGAGTCTCGAATCGAGTTTACTATCACTCTATCTTGACTCCTCCATCTAGGCTAACTCCTAGCAAAGCCAAGGGGGGTAGTCCCTAGAAAAAACTAAGGTTGATTAAGCTATAGCAAAACAAGATATTATTCTAGGAGTTAATTCGATTACACCAAAGCACATTAACCAGCAGCATATAATTTATATGATTGACAAGCATATAATCAAATGACAAACTTAAATAACAAAATAGACCAGTGCCAAAAGTAAATGCTTGTGTTGTTGAAAAAAGAACCTAGGCAAAAGTAATCGTGGCCGAATGAAGTATGTTGTCAAAAGTTCTGGAGAAATGCTCTTGTTAATTTTTATTATGGTTAAGTCTAGGTTGCACGAAACAGGGAAACGGGTACGAGTTTCCAAAACGGGAAGCGATACGAAACGCGACCTCCCCAAATTTTGGAAACGGGGAAATGCGAATATATATATATATGTGTGTGTGTGTGCGTGTGTGTGTGCGCAATCATAAAGCATAAATGATACATTATAATTTATTACACTTAAACATTAAAATTTAATTTACACAACATTTACTCATGAATGATCACATAATGAAAATAAAAATATCGGAATATCCAAAAGCAACCTTTATTATATATCCAAATCTCAAAATCAGCCTTTATTTATATTAATATATGAGGCTGCAAGTACAATAAAGACTATAAGGCTGCAAGAGAGAGATTCAAATCAGGATTTTCTGCATCCACATCCCATTCTTTAGAAGGACCACTGTTGTATTGGGAGTTCCCTCCTACATAGTCGAACGACCTTAGTGCTCTTGATTAAATACACATTTCATACCCTAGTACCCTACATGATCTTGATTATTGGGAGTTTCCCCTGCATAGAGGGCTTGGTTCTCTTGATTAAATACAAGTTCCATACCCCAGTACATGATAAAATCCAATGGAAACATTGCAATCCCTCCAATCCTGAAAAACAAATAAGTCTACTGGATTTTGAGTGAGATCTAAAATTCTACTTTCTCCATACAAAATCCAATGAGGGCGAAACCACTCTAAAACATCCCGAGTCATTTCATGGTAATGTTAAAAATTTAAGTAAAATGATGAAAATGACAAATAAAGGAGAATATCACTTTTACTTTAAAAATTTAACATTACCATGAACTGCATATCCCTCAAACTTCCTGATGAACTGCATATCAACACTAGGGAAAAAATTCACTTTTATAACTTTAGACACGCATCTAGAAGCAACAAGAAGTCACTAACATACCCTAAAAGTATATTAAAAAAAAACACAAGTTAATGAGGAAACGTGGATCGTACGACCCTGAAACGCGTTTTCGGCTATGCTGGCCACGTTTCCGTTTCAGGAAACGTGGTAGTACGGCCGGAAACGCGTTTCACGGCTGTACCAAACGTGTTTCCGCGTTTCGTACCCGTTTCCGTACGGAAACGAACCTCTATACCACGTTTCCTGCAACATAGGATCAGTCATTCGATTTTCTAGAGCGAGTTTGCTAAAAGAAATCGAATCAGTGATCAAAGTTGCAGCGAGAGGTAGTGAGTACGAGGTAGAGAGGCAGAGATAGTGTCGAAGACTACCACAGAAGCAGAGAGGCAGACACAGAGCCAAAGGGAGCCATGCAAAGGCTAGCATGGACTATGCAGAGCTCAGAAGGGCCTACATCATCCACGTAGAGGCTATAGGAGTGATGCAGAGAGCCAGAGAGGCTGCACAGAGCCTCAGAGGGCTAATGCAGAGGGTTTCAGGCTGACGCAGAGGCCAGGAGGGCTGACACAGTGTTTTAGATTGTGTTGGAGAGGGTTTCGTGGGGCAGACTTTCAGAATATCTTCTTCCGAAGAGAGGTATTACTACCAGATTATTTATCTCTGTCGAGTGAGCCAGTTTGGTACCCAGTGTACTAAAAAAAAATGCTTAATAATAAAAACCCTCAGAACTGCTACATCAGTTTTCCCAAGTTGGGTTTTTCTGGGGACGATTGTCCAAAAATAATGGTGTCACTTGTGTGTGTTTGTCTATTTCTTTCAGCTATTGATCTGTAGATGGTTGAGACTGTATTGTGTTTATTTCAGTGTTTATATGGTTAAATAACTTGTTAGTAATTAAACATATAGGCAAAATAAACTAGAGAATACAGATAAAATTTCTAATGGGTAATACTTAGAAATTTCAACATAATTCTCATGAACTCCGTTGTGAAGCAAGGCGCTGGAAAAGGCCAAAATAAGTGTGGGAGGAAAGAGTATGCATTTATTGTTCTTCCGAAAAAGTGGAAACAGAAAAACTTTTCATTTTAGAATGTGAACCCTTCAAAGACAACAGGGAAAATTATGCAAATATGTCGGCAGCTAGCTCTTGGGATAATCTATTTAGCGAGGGGTTTGTCGAGAAGCTAAGAGCATTTATTTTGAAGCTTCACAGAAAAAGGGCCAAATACATCAAGCAGATGAAGAAGCAATCTGTCACATAGGCTATCTTTAGCCTCGTGGACGTTAAAATAATTTCTTTCTTCTTTCTTTTTATTCATGCAATATACTCAAATCTTCCGAGGTACGTCAAAATCAGTCAGGTCTGTGTGGGGCAACCCTTTTAGTTGCTGAGATAAGCTACTTAATACATTTCATACAACTGACTATCAGTTTGAACAATTGAAAAGGCCCTCAACACCCTATCTAGTGCATTGTAGTGCAATGCAGAATTCAAATTACTTTGTCAACAAAGTATCACCTTATCTATTAGGTTAAGGTTCAAATAATTTTTATATCAAATTTACCCTCTTAAATTTCATTGCAGTCGAAATGTCCACAAAATAGACAATTTTATCTTTGTGTGTATGATGGTGTTTGGAAAAGAGAAGCAAATAATCAAACTGGAAAACACGTAGCATTACTCTGATGTGTTCTTGACATGTCGAGGAAAGAAAATATTAAATTATCAAATAGCAAAAAACCCTCCATCCTTGATCCAGTGTTCGTTGGCAATAATTTCAAATATTGAGATAAAGATGCTCGACCTTGAAAATAGTCATATATTTCTCATGAGATAAGAACGGGGACCTGTAATTAGAAACTTAGTGTATGAACAACAAATCATCCAAATGGAGACATGTAGCTTTACCTTTTTGTGCTTTTATAAATACCCTTCAAGAGAATAAAATATTACATTGCAAACTGGCAAAGTAGTCATCAGTTCCTCACAAGATAAGTTGCCACTTATAATTAGACGCTTAGCATACAAGATTTTGAAATAAGTCCAAGAAATTATAAATAATATAGGTGTTAGGTTATATTAAGATTATGTTTTATAAGATATTAATTAAATGTTATTAATTTATAAAAATATTAATGCAAAATTATAAAATATTAATGCAAAATTATAAGATATTAATTAAATGTTATTAATTTATAAAAATATTAATGCAAAATTATAAGATTTTAATTAAATGTTATTAATTTATAAAAATATTAATTCAAAATTATAAAGATATTAAAGAAAAAAAATTTAGTTTAATTTTAGGTTTCATTATTAATCTTTCTTGCCGACCTGTGCTGTTCCTTCAATATTCATTCGCTCATGAGTATTTATCTCTTCATTCTTGCTCTTCTTTTATCATCTTTCTCTTAACCCTGATGATGGATCCCATTTGGGATTCGAAACGTTGGTATAAAAATTCTCTTACTGTGGATTCTCCGATCAAAAATTCGAAAATAATAGACATGTGAGTTTAGTTTGAACTGATTTCAAGAATTGACTAGAAATTTACGCAAACGGTAGGTGTGATCGGAATCCGTTGAACAATTCAATTTGTGTGCAGCACTCATCTTGAAATTGGGATAGGGGATTCAGAACACTAATGCTAATTTTTCTATAAATAAATATTTAAACTGTTATTTTGACATTGAAATTTTTTTTCAATCATAGATTCTCAAATGATTCATAAAATCATAAATTCATGTATGCAATTTTCTGAATTGAAATTTGGAATCACATTGAATTATTGTATAGTCATCTGTACCTTGGGTTGTCGCTTATCTTCCTGTATATGAAATGATTGCTAATATTAATAATTTGTGGGCTCAGATTTATAAGATATGACATTATAAAACATTTATTGTTGCAGCACAATGACAAGAGAGTTGTTTATTTTTAGAACTTCCATAAACAGGATAGTAGAACCTATAGGCCAAGTTTATGATAAAAGGAACTCAAATAATGCACCTCATATTGAATGGTTCGTAAAAAGTAGAGTGACATGAATTATTGGCCCAAAGAAATGAGCTTTATGAGGAATTGACGTTGTTGTGCAAAATAATAAACAATATAATGATCTTCTTTGACTGAACCTGTTATGTAAGATGCTAATTTATTTTTTTATAAGGAAGCATTGCAATTGAAACTAAAACAGATTATAGATTTTATAAATTCAACACTTCAATCCCTGAGTTTTGGCTACAGTTTGTAACATTTGATGGATTCAAAAAATTTAGAGTCCCTTGGCAAATAGTCACCTAGATTAGTTGAACTAGTAAAGAGCAATGTCTCTTCACAGGTTGATGGAGGTTCAAATCTCATGGTGTAAATGTCAAACATGCAAGGATCTTTTTGTAACGGTACAAGAGTTTGTGCATTGCTCATATTATTGGAGGAGAGACAGCATTTTAAAGTCCAAGGATTTTACACCATTTCCTTTAACATTTGAACATGTTTCTAACTTAGGATCCAAATCCTAAATGACAGTATCTAGATCCTATAACTGGAAATAGATCCCTGAATAGAATTCACTGAACCCTAAAGAGTGGGTCTGGATCACCAATTCCCTGATTCCATGATGATTCAGATTCAGGTAAAGGGTTAGGAATGATGAATTCAGTAACTGTGATCAGAATGTTCTGTATCCAAAAAACATAAACGCAGTGCACAGTGTAAATTCACCCAATCTTGAGGGATTTGTAATGGGTTAGAATCAAATTCAGTAAAAGGGATCTGTATCATGCTGCAAGGATGCTTAGTCAAATTTGAAATCTAACGGAAGTCAAAAAACCAACTCAAACATCCAAAGTCAAAGGAGAGTCAAAGAATTGAAGCAAGGTCTTGACAAAGCTGAAAATGCCAAAATTGGTTGTTCTCTGACTAATGAAAATAGTATAGACAAAGAGTGTGGTCAAAATAGGGAACTAAACCACTCTGTCCAGGAAAAGCCACTCAATTTGTCTAGACTCCAAAGCACCTAGGGTGACCTAACAACTTAGGGGTTTTACCTGTCGACCCAATGGATAGAACCCTAGGATATCAGTGTTTTTACACTTTTGAAGAGAGTGGCAAAGGATGCTTGGATAAGAATAGAAGGCTTAGGATAAGGGAAGTAGAACCCTAGGATATCAGTGTTTTTACACTTTTGAAGAGAATGGCAAAGGATGCTTGGATAAGAATAGAAGGCTTAGGATAAGGGAAGAAGTCACGATTTGGTTTAAACAAAAAAATAACAAAAGAAAGAGGTGAATGAAAAAGGAAAACAATCTTAAAGTTGATTGATTTTGAATTGCTTAAATTAAGTATTGGGGTGGGGATTAAACCTGCAGCAGCAGGAGATGAGGTAAGCACTAATGAAGACCTCCATAAACGGCAATCGCAGCAAGGAATCAAAAGGTGTGGAGGAGGAAGATAATGTGGTCCTTGCATGAAAGGGTCCAAGTCAGGGACAAGGTTTGTAGGGGTGAAAAAGAAGAAGAAGGATCTATCTAAGATCAAGTGCTTCAGGTATGGTGAGTTTGGCTACTACAGTACTCAGTATCCTCAAAGGAAGAAGGACAAGTAGGAGAAGTAGGATCAGATAGCAGCTTCCGCAAAGATAAACAAATTGTCCTCCACGCTAGAGGAAGATTTAGCCATGTTTGCAGTTATACCCCTAGGAGTGAGGTAGGGTGATATGGACCTTTAGTCACAGAGTTGCATAGAGATTTGAGCAGGGTCCAGTGAGGCTAGCATCGGATGGTGTTTACGCCTTGGATCAATACCTTGTTGTGGGGGCCCACATTATTTCAGTAGCAGGAGGATCAGTGTCATTTGATGCAGTGAATTCTAGAGTGATAGTTGCAGACTAGTAGTAATCAGATATCGAGGAGCACAGAGCAGTGTTGATAGCAAAGCAGGAGGCTTAGTGCAGAGTTAGTAGTAGCGCAAATTTCTCAGTGGGCAGTGCAGAGGCTAGTAGCAGTTAGATGCTCAGGAGACAATTTTAGCACAAAGACACATATGATTTAGTATTTTGGATGCTTCTCAGTTGCAGAGGTTGCAATATTAGTAGCAACAATTGAGAGGGAGTTGAGTTGAAGCACAGATGCAAAGTTGGTAGCAGTACAGGTTGTACAGTGCAGTGTCAGCAGCAACATAGATGCAATAGTTTGGTTCAACTACAGTCAATGGCCGATGAATCAATGTTAGCGTAGTGGTTGATGGAAAATGATTGAGGGAACAACACAGTGACTAAGGGAATAACGTAGTGACTGAAGGAGCAACACTGTAACTGAGGGAGTAGCACAGTCATTTCCAGCAGAGTTTCTTGTTAGGCATCGACAGCGTGTGTGGGAGGATGATGCAGAGACAAGGCGTTGTAGTAGTTTAGCACTAGAACACCTTCCTCGCTAAGAGGGAGTGTTAGTTTTCGTAGCATCGGGTGGTGTTCTAGTCTTGAGACCTTGCGGAAGACTAAAACACAAGAGTTATCCAAAACCCAGAAATCGTTTTTGCAAATTCCACCTAGAGATGGATCAACTAAATTAATTGACCATAATTAAAAATTTCCTAAGTTTAACTTAGTAAAAGTGGTTAATTAATAGGAATTAATTGAGAAAGGTATGAATCATCTAGAAACTCACATGGATTGACTTGGAGATGATCTCATCCATCGATTAAGTTTTAATATTGGTCATTGGAGCCCCAATTGGAGATTATAAGAATAGGTCGATGAGTAGATGGACAACACAACAGTGTAGATACTCAGTTGCCTAGGCAGTTCAAATTCCTAGTTGCAGGAGTGATTCAACAATGGATATTGAGCAATCGGTTTTCCCACATTGGGTTTTCCTAGGGACTTTTGTCCAAAATAAATGTGTCATAATTTTTGTGTTTGTTAGAATTTCTCAGTTTCCAAAGCTTTTATTTTCCGCGGTATTTTATTTGTGAATATTTCAGTGATATTTATTTTTTGTTGTCGTAGCAATAAATTGCATAATTAATTTTATAGTTAGAAGAATTAATTCTAGTTGTTGCATAGAAATTTTCACATCAATCCTCGACTATATAGTCTCTCAATCAAATGACCCAAGGGAGGGAACTCAAAGTCAGTGTCCCCAACCAAACTAGTCTCTCAGTCATCATGACTTGAAGGATCACTTCATGCCTCAGAACCAAGCTCCCCGACTAGACTCATTGGCCTCTTGGTCAACTGACCTAAGGGAGTGACAATCTTCCCAACTATAATCTAAGGCCTCTCAGCTACATCGCAAGGAAGAGTGTTAATCATATGATGTTATACAATCAATTCTCCCTCTCTCCCTAAGAGGGATTCTCAACAATTCCAAGTTGTTCTTTGAAATAAGCAAACTTCATTCGGGACAATGACTTCATCAAAACATCAACAACCTGTTGATCAGTAAGCACAGACTTGAGCCTCACAGCTCCTCTCTTAACAATATTCTGGATGTATTGATACTTGATCTCAATGTGCTTCGACCCATCATGAAAAACCGGTTTCTCATACAGCTTTACAAAACTTGATTCCAACACCTGATCAAACAAACCAACAAATAACTTTCAAATCCACACATATTCACAACAGTTGAACAGTCAACAATATAATCAGCCTTAGTCGTACTAATTGCAACAAAAGTTTGCTTCTTACTAGACCATGAAATCATAGCAAAGCCTGAGCTAAAATATAAACCAGAGGTGCTCTTTCTATCAACAATGCTTCCTACCCAATCAACGTCCGTAAAACCATGTAGTGGTCATTTCCCATTATAAACATATCTCAGACCAAAGTCAATGGTGCTACGCAAATATCTCAATATATGTTTTGTTGCAACACAATATACATGTCGAGGCTTAACCAAGAATTGGCTCAACGTATTCACAACATAGAAAATATTAGGTCTAGTGTTCACAAGATAGTTCGACGATCCAATCAATTTGTGATACAGAGAGGTATTAATCATACCAGAATCACAATCATGTATCTTCTTCAAATTTGTCACCACAGGAGTGTCCATGGACTTGCAGTCCATCATACCAAAATTTTGAAGTATCTTAAAAGTGTACTTGCCTTGTCCAACAAATATTTCATCAGGCTTTTGACAAATTTCCAATCCCAAATAGTAATGCATAAGCCCAAGATCCTTCATCTCAAATTCAGCTCCCTCTTACACTAGACAATGAGAAATTCATCTCCTGTTAGAAACAAATCATCTACATACAAAAACAAAATCGCCCTCAACAACTTTGAAGTCCAAATTCAGATCAACATCACTCTTCTTGAAACAAAGGACAATAAATATCAATGCAAGAGTACCATGCACAAGGAGCCTAGTTAAGCCCATACAGGGCTTCCTTCAATTTGCAAACATGTGTCTCTCTATCATAAATCTCAGAGCCTTGAGGTTGCTCAATATAAACTTCTTCTTCAATGACTCCATTCAGAAAGGTAGTCTTGACATCCATTTGATGCAATTTCCAACCTGCAATAGAAGCAAGAGCAATGACAGATCTAATAGAAGCATACTTGGCAACGGGAGTAAATATGTCTTCATAATCCTCTCCCTCTTTTTGGTAGAATCCTCAGGCCACAAATATTTACTTGTACTTCTCTATACTTTCATCAGCTGCATGACTGATTTTGTAGATCCATTTTGAAGACATGACAAATTTCCCTTTAGGTCTTGGCACAATTTCCCAAACATTATTCTTCATTATAGACTGGTAATCTTCAATCATAGCATCTTTCCAAACTTGATACTCAGCTGCTTCTTTATAGGTGGATAAATCAGACTCGATCTTACACATCATTGTTGCATAGCCTAAATATTTCTTTGGCCCCTTGCTTTCCCTGAAGGTCCCACGAGGTGCAGCATGTCCTTCAGCTTCCTTCAAATTTCGTTCAAGCCAAGCGGGTCTCTTTCTAGTCTCAAGTATAGAGGCTCTTGGAGAGAACAAAGTCATGATCATCAAACTCTTCATGAGGATCTTGTTCCATAGGTTCAAGTTCTTTAGATTTCGATTCCACATTCTTTGGCGCCACCTGCATCTCATCATCAAAGTCCAATTGTGATCCCCTCGACTTCCAGAAAGAAACATCCTCACAAAAATAACATCCTTGCAAGTTGCAATAGAACATTGTTCTTGTACATAGACCCTGAAGGCCTGTGAATTTTCACTGTAGCTAACAAAGGTTCCCTTTTTCTCGAAAGGTTCCAACTTCGTCCTTTTCTCCTTCAGCACATGGACATAAACAAGAAAACCAAAGATTCTTAAATGTTCAACATTGGGTCTCTCACATCTGAAGACTTCTTCAAGAGTCTTGTAATCCAATCTTCAATGTGGACATCTATTTTGAACATAAATAGTTTTCCTTGAAGCTTCACCCCATAAAAACATTGGAAGCTCTTGATCATGAGGCATGGCCTTCACAACTTTCATAATGGTCTTGTTCTTCCTTTCAGAAATTCCATTTTGTTGAGGATAGTAGGGAACTATCGGCTACCTCTTAATTCCAACATCCCTACAAAAGGAAATCAATTCCTTGGATACACACTCTCCTCCATTGTCAGACCCTAAAGTCTTGATCCTTCTTCTTGTAGCATTTTCAACATGTGCCTTGAATTCCCAAAACTTCTCAAATACTTCATCCTTTTATTTCAAGAAAATAATCCATGTTTTACAATCATCAATGTAAGTGACACAGTACAGATGACCACCCAAGGACTTGTCAAACATAGGTCCAAAAACATCAGAATGCACAAGATCCAAGATTCCTTTGGATCAACTATCAATGCTAGTACATCAACCTTTAACATTTGTCCCGATGGCACATCCCTTGCAAACTCCATCATGTTCAATTTTGATCTTAGGTACACCTTTAACAAAATATTTCTTTGTAGACAAGGCTTTATAATGATCAGTGGTGTTGTGTAATAAGGCTTGAATAGATCGACCAAGGAGACAATATAAGCCTCCACTTCGCACACCAATGACCTTGGCAGATTCACATTAGAGAAATTTTGAGGTAAAAAGGGGCCTCCAAACAAAAAATGTACAACAAAAATAAACTTTGTAAGAACCAATAGGATTCAATATGATGATGTCAACTATGGGGGATGATTCACCATTTTTGGAGTAAAAAGGTAAAAATATAGAAAAATTAAAAAATTAAAAAACTAATTTTTAACTCGTATTTTCAACTTATATCCCTACAATTTTACTCAAATTTTGAGTAGCACTCATTAGATGCAAAATTTAATTTTACATCCAAGGAGTACCCATGTTGCATACTTTTGATGGACCCCACTACACGAAAAATGTGAAATACATGGAAAAACGTGATTGCAACATGGGTACTCACTGCAATCACGGTTTTCTATGTATTTCACATTTTTTGTGTAGTGGGTTCCATCGAAAGTATGCAACATGGGTACTCCTTGGATGCAAAATTAAATTTTGCATCCAACAAGTGCTCCCACTCGAAATTTGAGTAAAATTATAGGGAGATAAGTTGAAAATATGAGTTGAAAGATTAGTTTTTTCTTTTTTACCTCCAAAACTTGATGAGGTAATCTAATCCTATTTTATTATTTCCATTATTATTTTATAATATTCCTTAGGAGGCCCATTTTAGACCTCAAAATTTCTCTAATTATGGAAGAGTCCCTCTTCCATACCAGAAGTTGTCCATCAATGAATGCAGTTCTATACCCTTTGTCTTCAAGAGATGAAATGGACAACAAATTTTTCTTCAAACCAGAATATATAAAATATTGTTAATAGATATATTTCCTCTTGATTCCAATTGGAAGGATGATGAACCAATGCCTTTGACTTCATATTTTCCATGATTTCCAAGCTCAACCCTTTGTGTTATCCTCTTTTCAACCAGTTCAGAGAGGTTCTCACGACTTCTAGTCATGTGCCTAGAGGCACCACTGTCCACCAACCATATTTCATCAAGACTTGCAATGGAACTTGTAAAAGAAAAATAAAATGGATATTCAAACATAGAATCATTCTTTCTAGGCCTCCTCTTATGTGAGGGTTCATTAAGATCAATTGCAGAAGCATGGTGCTTCCCTTTCCTCTTTCAATCATCGTCCCTTCGAGGCTCATTCCTTTGAGGGAAGTTATTTTGATCATGACCATATGCTTGGAATCAATAGCATTGAATATTTTTCATATCTCTTCTATCATAAGGAAGGAAGAGGTCTTCTTTGTGGAGCAGATCCCCTTGGAGTAGGTCTTGAATTAGGTCATCTACCAGAACTTCTTTGAAATCTTCCAAATTAGGTCTTCTTCCTAAACCTCTATTACTTTTTTAGTGGGCTGCAAAATCTTGAAAATCTTCACCTGGATTTGAAATCTTGCCTCTGGATAGCAGCCTTGATTCTGCTTGAGTGCAAACTGCCCATAACTTATGAAAAGAAGGTGCATTTTCACTACCACTAATACTTGTTGCAAAAGGATCCCAAGATTCATGCAGACCACCCATTGCCACAGATACCAATTCTTTGTCAGATACTTCTTCATCAATAGCCTTGATTTAATCTCTTATTTGAGATATTCTTACAAAGCATGATGCTATAGTATCATTGTTTCTCATCTTGATTTCATGAAGTTGACCTTTTAGACTTATATATTGATTGATGGTGTTGATGGTGTACAAACCAATGAGGGCATCATACATTTCCTTGAAAGTTTTGTGATCAACAATGTAGGGAATTAGATGATCCCTAACAGATTCCACAATGATGCTTCTAGCCAAAATGTCATCTTCTTGAAACTTGTCTTTTCTTTCTTGGTCAGCTAGTTCAGTGACTTTTCCCAATACAATACCCAAGACATTATGCCTTGAAAGCACTAGGTCAATTATAGCCTTCCATGCCCTACAATTTGTAGCTCCTTCAAGCTTGTTCTTGTTCTCCATGAAGGAATTCATGATGAAGATGTCCAATCAAAACAAAATATGTACAATCCCAAATCTCTTTAGAGTGCTCTCAATGCTCTTCAAGGCGATCTCAATGATTTTTTCCTTCACCAAAGCTCTGATACCATGTTGATTTTTTAGTGCAATCAAGACTACTACAATTTTTCAAATTGCTAACTACTTCCAATGATACAGTGTCTTCTTATAACATTCCAATCATTAATCAGTTATACATGAAAAATTTCAACCATTCACTTTCTTCAATAGAGCAATAGAGATCATAGTAAACAATGAAATAAGAGACAAGAGACACCAAAATTTAGGCTAGCATCCAAGGAAAAACCCACAAGGGGAAAACCCAACAATATTTCCTTATGCGAAAGAATTCTGTTCATGGAATGTGCACCAAAATTATCAAACAAGATTCCAAGTTTATAACCTCAACAAATGCCAATTCAAACTAGTCAAAGGAGAGAGAATACAATTAACGCTGGTCAAAGTCAAGTCTACAACAAATGGGCTGAATTTCAGCCTAAGGTAGCTAAACAGAAGGGATGAAATTTGGTCAAAATCTTAGTCAAGAAAACACTATAAAAACTCGATCAAATATCAAAGTTGACCTGTGATCAACGAGCCCAGAACAAAGATATAAATTTGGTCAAACAAAGTCAACAAACCACAGATGAGTTTGGCCTCCTATATCAGTCAAATTCTCGGTCAAACAGAAGCAATTTCTCGCAAGTCATCGTTAGTCAAACAAAAGATGTGAGAGTTGGTCAACACAAAACATAACTTTCTCTTTCCTCCTTCACACGTGTGGATTAGTCTTCTTGTTCCAAATCAATGTGATGTATGAGATGAGATTCCAAAGTGAGTTCAATGAATTGTTAATTTTCCACTGTTCTATACTAGTACAATCACTTAGCCCAATTCTTTCTTCAATTAGCAATCACTTTTAGATAAATTTAATTTTCTAGTAACAATGAGATATTGTAGATAGAAAAATAATTCAAATGCAATAGAAAACAACCAAGAACATGAGACAAGAGACACAAGATTTGATCAAAGAGCAGGGAAAAACCCCATAAGGGGGAAAATCCTGTCAAATTATTTTTCTATTAGATTGTCATCAATTGTTCAGCAGAGAGATACAATGTTCCAATTCATCAATAATGAGTCAAAGGTCAACAACTTTGTCTATCCAATTCAACTAACCAATATCCAATGAGAGATGAGCTCAAAAGTCAAATCTGATCCAAAGTCAAAGTCTACAATTTTTTGTCAAAGTCAACAACAGTGAATGATGCCCTAACCAGTCAACATTCAATAGTGAAATCAGCTCGGTTAATGTGAAAATTTCGAAAACCGGAATCCTATTGTAGTGACTGTTATTATTTCTCCTAATTGTTGATTAATTAACAATTTATCTGCTACGGAAAATATAGAAATAAATACACTACAACCTTCACAAATAAAAAAATGCGGCAAATAAAACGTTGGAAGGTGAGAAATTTCTAGCGCACACATAAAATTAACACAATTATTTTTGGACAAAAGCCCTGGTAAAAACCCAACTTGGGAAAACCAGTGCAGCAGCTGAGGGTTTTATTATTATGTAGCAATGAGAAATTTTGAGTACAACTGGATGCTGAAATCTGACAATCCTACAGAAAAAAATACTGGAAAAAATATAGTGAGAAATTTTCCTCACCCCACAAGCGATCTCCCAACACAACTTGCCTTCAGAAATTCGGCCCTCTGACCCCCTACATTAACCTCTATGTTGCTCTGTGTAGCTTGCTAGACGTCAAGCCTCTAACGTCTCTGATGAAGTTGTTTTGCCTTCTGTTGGCTGGAAATTGTTGATTTGTGGTAGCATCGGATGTGCTCTAGCCATGAAAATTGGTGGAAAGACTAAGGCACATAAGATCTCCAAGACCCAGAAATGGTTTGGGGAAATTCCATCCGGGTGGAGAGATATTAAAATAATTAATAGTTTTAATGGGGTTTGTAAGTCTAAACTTAGGAAAATTAAAATATTAATGGGTATTAATATAAAACTAGGTGAGAATGTTCTAAATGACATGGATCAAGCCAAATCTAATATTAGTCGTTGATTAGGAACTTAATCTCGAATGTTGAAGACTCAACAGGAAAAGTATAAGAGGAAGCCTGCAACTTGAGGGTCAGTTGGGGAGACACCAAATTGATCAGTCAGTTCGATTTTCTGGATCAGGGTTTGCTGAGAGAATCGAACAAGTGATCTGTTGCAGCGAGGGGCAATTTCGTAAGACGCCAATAATACATAGTAGAGAGACAAAGATAGTGCCAAAGAGACAACAGAGAGCCTAGAGAGGCTGACGTAGAGGCAGTTGGGTGCTCTCCACCAAGACTCCGAGACGGGGAGACGCGGGTGCGAGGAGACGCAGAAAGGGGACGTGGGGACTTCGGGGTATATAATTTTTTTCCTTTTTAATATAGGGACGGGGGCACGTCGGGGTATATAATTTTTTTCCTTCTATATATATATATATATATCAAATTCATATTCTATAATGAAAGCATAAATACAATAATACATACATATTTGAATTAATAATGAAATACATTGATCCATACTCATCATCCTTACTAATACATACATGATTCATCCATAGACCACGAGATTCAATAATGAAATACTCTGGTCCATATTCATTATTCATTATTCACCATTCTAGAATCTACAGTGATTTAAAAATTAAATTCATCATTCTAGATTTTAAATTGATTTAAAATTTAAACTCATCATTCATCATTCTAGAACCTAATTAGTACTAAGAAAAATAGACTATAATAGATACTAAAATCTAAAGTCTATAATAGTAAATTGATATAGCTAAAAATCAGAAACATCGGAGTGATGAATCTAAAAGTCACTCTACAATACACAGAGGACTTGATACTCTTGATTAAATACTAATTCCATACCCTTGTACATGACAAAATGCAATAGAAACATTGCAATCCATAGAATCCTGAATTCTTAAAAAACTGTTAAGTCTGCTAGATTTTGCGTGATCTAAAATTCTACTTTCTCCATATGAAATCCAACGAGGTCAGAACTACTCTCAAACATCCTGAGTCATTTCATGGTAATGTTAAAAATTCAAGTAAAAGGATGAAAATGAAGATTAAGGAGAATGTCACTTTTACTTTAAGAATTTAACATTACCATGAATTGCATAGCATTAGTAGGGAAATATGGTCAAATACTAGGTTTTCCATCATAAATCATTGTTTACAAGAAAATTTAAAGGGGGACGCATGGCCCATTTTGAGAGGGGTCACCCAAGCATCCCTCACACTGGGGAAACGTCCCCCCTTGCGTCTCTTTGCATCTCCCGAAAAGGGGGGCGTGGGGAAATGTTTCCCCAGACGTCCCCCCGTCCCAGGTGCATCGGGTGCAAGAGGTGCACACACCCGACCCTGGACGACGCGTCCCCATGGAACATTGCTACACAGAGGTAGTTGGGAGCTATGTAGAGGTTGAAGAGGCCAACGTGGATGATGCAGAGGGTCTGAGGGCTAACGCAAAGGCTTCAGTAGCTGCACAGAGGCTAGCAGAGCTGACACAGGGCCAAGAGGTAGCGCCAAAAGATTTTTCATGGGGCAGACTGAGTGCTGGTGAGCCGAGAAGGGCGACACAGTCCCTACAGAGTGACGCAAAGCAGTGGAAGCTGCCATAATTGCTATGGGATTGTTCATCCGGTGATTGATCAGCCGAAATATCTGTCTCCAAGGAGAGGTACTACTGCCGAGGGCATTCTCTATTGGGTGAGCCATTTCTAGCACCCTAGATGGCTTCAGAAACTACATAATAATAAAACCCTCATATTTGTTGCACTGTTTTCCCACATTGTGTTTTTTTGGGGATGATTGTCCAAAAATAACAGTGTCTTGTGTGTTTGTATCAGTTATTTCAGTTGCTGATCTATATATGAGTTAAGGTTGCATTTGTGTTTATTTCAGTATTGATATATAGCTTGTTAATGGAATGAACAAGTAGGAGAAATTAAACCAGATAATGCAATAGGGATTTCTAACATGTCAAACTTAGAAATTTAAACATGGTATCAGAGGGATAGCAGATCACAGGAGAAATGAAGGTACCAGCAATAATCTAAAGAATTTGCAGCAGTAGCATTTGTCCCAAGAGACAACATTGTTCTAAAGTAGAAGCAGCAGAGAAAAAGTGATGCATAGGGCATGCGTCAGCATTTCGAGCCAAGAGGAGGGTCAACGCAGAGGCAGAGGGGCAAATCAGACCTACGCAGTGCCCGGTCATTTTTCTCAGTCAAGAAGGATTAACATTGTGGCCAGGAGGAGAAGGTTTTGCCATTGCCAGGATTGCGCAGAGCCTGAAAGGCCCAGTTTCTTCAATTGTCGGGGATTGGGGAGCTGTGAGAAGATTGAGATTGAGAAGCTGGTGGGGTATTGTTTCTATCGGAGCAAAACCAAGGTAGAGAGAGTCGCTACCTTGACGGATTTCTAGCCAAGATATCCAGATCCGAGTTGCAGTTGCAAGGAGGATTGGAGAGGAGCAGTTCGACATTTGGCGAGAGGATTTCCAGCACGGAAATCAGGACTTAGAGGGGGATTTTTAGGAGGGGAGTCGAAACTCAGAGGGAGTCCAGAAGAGGCGTTGAAATGGCAGTGAACGGACTAAGGGATTAGGACAGGTTGGATGGGGCTTCCAACTTTGTCATCTAGAATGGCAGGATCCTGGCAGTCCTGGATCGACGTCGCATGAAGGACTTCGCCTTGAGAACCATGGCTATCCCAGTCGACCCAGCTGAGAATGAGAAGTATGAGGATGCAATGGCGAGGGAAAAGTGCATAATCCTAGACGAGGTCAAAGATCATGTCATACCACATATTGCTGAAAAGAACACAGCAAAGGAGATGTGGGACACTTTGAAAACCTTGTATCAGGGCACTTCCATGCAGCGGAAGATTCTATTAGAGAATCAGCTGCGATCATATCAGATGCAGAAGGGAGACCAGATACATTTGTTCCTCCTCAGATTGCATGAGATTCGTGACCAACTTACTTCCTTGGGGTCTACACCGGATCCAGAGTTCATGGTGAGGATTTCTCTGAATGCAGTCTCCGAGGAGTGGGAGACATTTGTCCAAAGTATTTTGGGCAGGGCCACTCTTCCAAGATGGGAGGAGATGTGGGCAGCTCTTCGCCAAGAAGAGATAAGGAGGATGACCAAGGCGGGGAGTAGTGACAAGGGAAGTCAAATCAAGAAAAAGGAGGAAGAGGATGCGGCTCTAGCATTTGCAGGACAGCAAGGGAAGAGGAAGAAGAAGGACATCTCCAAGGTGAAGTGCTTCCATTGTGGGGAGCTGGGACATTATGCATCCCAATGTCCCAAGAAGAAAAACAAGGGAGAGGCTTTCGACTCAAAGGCAGCTCCAGCTAAGGCGAAGAAAGAGGTCGAGATTGATGACCATTGTGCCATGAGTGCTGATGCACCTCTAGAGAAGAGGTGGGGGGACATCAAGTTGTAGTCAGGAGGACTACAAACTAGGGGCAGGATCCTTGAGGTGTCCAAACTCTTGGATCATATCCAACTACAGGAGCCCTTAACGACAACAACAAAATGACATATGTCGATTAGACCAACGTGTAGAGGAGCAGCAAGGCAGTACTTGGGTACAGAAATCTAAGGCAGCGCATTGGAAATTGCAGTAGTGCGAGAGACACAAAGGTGCTTGCAGCAACGCAGTGGCAGCAGAGGGAGCACAGGATAGAAACAGAGGCAACTTCAATTTCAAGAGGCCTCTAGACTGACTAGGATGTCAGTATTTGGAAGAATTCAGTTACCTACTTCTCAATAACTGAGTTGTAGTGCAGCCATTAGTAGTGGCAGTGCTAGGGGCAGCATGGGCAACATATTGAGAGGGAACTGTAGTACAAAGTTGGCAATGGCAGTGGCAGTGTCTTGGGCAGCAATACAGAAAGCAGCGGTGTCGATGATGTGAGGCAACAGGCCAAGCATCAGCACAGGTACCAGTGTGGAGAATCAGTGTTATGTTTCAGTGATAGAGCATTATTAGAGCACATTACTTGCTAAGAGGGAGAGTTGATTTGTGGTAGCATCAAATGTGATCTCGCTATGAAAATTGGTGGAGAGGCTAAGGTACATAAGATCTCCAAGACCCAAAAATGGTTTGGGGAAATTCCACCTGGTTGGAGAGATATTAAAATAATTAATATTTTTAATGGGGTTCCAAGTCTAAACTTAGGAAAATTAAAATATTAATGGGTATTAATATAAAATTGGGTGAGAATGTTCTAAATGACATGGATCAAGACAAATATAATCTTAGTCGTTGATTAGGGACTTAATCTTGGTCGTTGAAGACTCAACAGGAAAAGTATAAGAGGAGGCTTGAGGGTTAGTTGAAGAGATACCAAATTGATCAGTCGGTTTGATTTTTTGGAGCGGGGTTTGTTGAGAGAATCGAACAAGTGATCTATTACAATGAGGGGCAGTTCAGAACGAGGCCAAGAATACATAACAGAGAAGCAGAGATAGTGCCAGAGAGACAGCACAGACCCTGGAGAGGCTGACGCAGAGGCAACTGGGTACTACACAGAGGTAGTAGGGAGCTATGTAGACACTGAAGAGGCCAGCGTGGATGACGCAGAGGGTCTGAGGACTGACACAGAGGCTTCAGTAGTAGCGTAGAGGCTAGCAGAGTTGACGCAAGGCCAAGAGGTAGCATTAGAAGATTTTTCGTGGGGAAAACTGAGTGCTGGTGAGCCGGGAAGGATGACGCAGTCCTTGCAGAGTGACGCAGAGCAGTGGAAGATGCCATAGTTGTCGCGGGATCATTCATCCGGTGATTGATCAGCCGAAATATCTATTTCCGAGGAGAGGTACTACTGTCGAGGGCATTCTCTGTTGGGTGAGCCATTTCTAGCACCCTAGATGTATTCAGAAACTGCATAATAATAAAACCCTCATATCTGCGGCACCAATTTTCCCGCATTGGGTTTTTCTAGGGACAATTGTCCAAAAATAACTTTGTCCCTTGTGTGTTTGTCTCAGTTATTTCAGTTGTTGATCTGTATATGAGTTAAGGTTGCATTTTTGTTTATTTCAGAATTTATATTTATAAATAACTTGTTAATGGAATGAAAAAGTAGGAGAAATTAACCCAGATAATGTAATAGGGATTTCTAACATGTTAGAATTAGGAATTTAAACAGAAATACGCTTCTCCGGCACTCTAGGACTCCTCCCTTGCCTCTGGAACTAAAGACATCTCTCCACCTCAACAAATCAAACTTGCCTCTAGAAGCTACTGCGCTGCCCCTGTGTCATCTTCCTTGTGGCTCTTTTGCCTCTCTGCAAATGCACTCCCTGGATACGAAATGCCTCCTCTAACCTAACTATCTCTTCCCCTCTCTCACTGCTTTGATCTCTGACTGTCTCTCCGGAAACTGACAACTGCTACTCTGGAAATCGATATGCCAAAAAATCAAATTACTCAAGTGTCTCAAGTGATCTCCCCATCACCACACCAACCTCCTCTTATAATCCTCTGTTAGAGCACCAACGACCAAGATTAAAACATAATCGATGACCAGGATCATCTCTGGATCGATCCATGTGAGTTTCTAAATGATTCTCACCTTGTCTTAATTAATAGTGATTAATTAACCATATTCCCTAGTTTAGACTTGGGAAATATTTAAAAACTAGTTAATAATCTAATTAAGTCATTTCTAGACGAAATTTCCAGAAACAATTTTTGGGTTTTGGGGATCTCATGTATTCTAGCCTCTCCACCAAATTTCGTGGCTAGAACACATTCGATGCTACAAAACTAACACTCTCTTAGTGAGGAATGTGTTCTAGAGTTGCACTCCCTACCACAACACCCTGTCTCTGCATCATCTCCTATCACGTTGTTGACGTCTAGCCATACTGCCCACCAACCACTGTGCAACTTTGATATACACTACAATTGTGTTGCTACTGACACTGCCATACTACTGCCAACACTGCATCTGCACTGCAACTTCCTCTCATCTATCGTTGCTGCAACTGCAACATCTGCAACTGAAAAGCATCCAAAATATTGAATCAACTGTGTTCAGTATCATGTATTTGTCTCTCGAGTCTCTGACTATTGCTAGCATCAACACTGTCACTGAAGAATTTGTGTTGCTGCTAACTCTGGACTATGCCAACTCTACTGCTACCAACTCTTCACTGCGCTCCCCAACATCTGACTGCTACTAGTCTCTGCAACTGCCACTCTGGTACTCACTACATCATTTTCCACTAATCCATCCTGCCACTGAATACTATGGGGCCCCGTAGCTAGGTGGACTCCTCAGGGACCCTGCTTAATCTTTGTATCTCTCTGGGGCTACAACACCAAGTCTCCCCACCTCACTCTTGGAGGTATATCTGCAAACATCACGAAGTCTTCCTCTAGCCTAGAGGACAACCTGTCGATCTCTTCAGAAGATGCCTGTTGGTCTTGCTTCTCCTTCTTGTCCTTCTTCCTAAGAGGACACTAGGTAATGTAGAGGCTAAGCTCACCACATCTAAAGAATTTGACCTTTGACAGGTCCTTCTCTCCCTACTCCCCTTGCCCCTGACTGGGACCCTTTGATCTGAGGGCCACAATCTCCTCCTCCTTCACCACCTTTGATCTGTTGTTGTTGTAGCCACTGATGGAGATATTCAATAGAGCTTGTCTCAACTCCTGCTGCTGCAAATTGGCCCACATTCTATCCCAGTCTGGTAACCTATCTCTGCCCAATATGCTTTGGACAAAGACTTGCCACTCCTCTAAGACATTGTTGAGTGCCAATCAGACTAGCTTTATGGGTTGAGGCACTGCCCCAACAACTAACAACTGGTCTTGGACCTCCTGAATCCTGGTAAGGAAGGGGTCTATACCTTCCCCTTGCAGCATCCGGATGAGTCTCAACTTCTCCTCTAGGTACATCTCCCGCTGCTCGGAAGTACCTTGATACAACATGGAGAGGGCATCCCACATCTTCTTGGCAGTATCTTTGCCAGCTATATGTGAAACAACATGATTCCAGACTCCATCTAGGATCAATCATTTCGCTCATGCCATCTCTTTCTTGTACTCTTTATGTTGATCTGCATCCTAAGGAACCACCACCACTACATCAATATAGGCTTTCCGGTCATATTCATCTAGAATAAAGGACATCCTTGCCTTCCAGGTGACGTAGTTGGAAGCTCCATCCAACCTATCCTAATCATGAAGCCCAACAGTGGCCATCTCAATGAACTGTCGAAAGCTTCCTCTTTCCTTTTGCTCAGTTGTTGCTCTGTTATTCGCACTCTGTTCTGGAGTGAGAAGATCTACTCATAACCACTTTCGATTTGCAAGGAAAATCAAACTTCTTGAGACTAGAGGTTCCCTGAGAAAAAATTTCCCTCTTTGTGTGTTTTCCTCTCTTCCACCCTGATGTTGGTTCTACCCTAGCGAACTGCTACAAAAACCTTTGTGTCCAACTAGAGAACTACCCAACAAAAGTACCGAGTTGCTCCCTCTGCCTCTGGAATCACTCGATATGGAAGGATCGAATTTTTCTACCCCTCTCAGAAAAATCGAACTTTCCTCAAGCAACTCGTCCTCCTGGAAAAATACTGCGTCGCCCTTGGGAATTTTATCTCGTTTCCCTTACTAAGCAGCGGAATTCCTTTCCTTCATTTTTCTAAGCTCTCCAACTGATCAACTGCGCTTTGATACCATGTGAAAATTCCGAAAACGGGAATCCTATTGTAGCAACTGATATTATTTCTCCTAATTGTTAATTAATTAACAATTTATCTGCTATGGCAAATATTGAAATAAATACACTACAACCTTCACAAATAAAATTTTGTGGAAAAATAAAACCTTGGAAGCTAAGAAATGCTAGCATACACAGATAAAATTAACACAATTATGTAGCAGCTGAGGGTTTTATTATTATGTAGCAGTGAGAAATTCTGAGTATAACTGGATGTTGAAATCTGGAAATTCTATAGAAAAAAATACTGGAAAAAATCTAGTGAGGAATTTTCCTCACCCCACAGGCAATCTTCCAACACAACTTGCCTTTAGAAACTCGGCCCTCTGACCCTTTACATCAACCTCTGAACTGCTCTGCGTAGCTTGCAAGACGTCAAGCCTCTAACTAGTCTTTGATGAAGTCGTTATGCCTTCTGCTGGCAGGAAATATGCTTCTCTGACACTCTCGGACTCCTTCCCAGCCTCTGGAACTGAAGACGTCTCTCCCTCTCAACAAATCGAACTTGCCCCTAGAAATTTCTGCGTTGCCCTTCCATCAGCTTCTCTATGGCTCTTCCGCCTCTCCTCAAATGCACTCGCTAGATCTAGAATGCCTCCTCCAGCCTCACTGTCTCTGCCCCCTCTCACTGCTTCGATCTCTAGCTCGCTCTCTGGCAACTGACTATTGCTACTCTGGAAATCGATCTGCCAAGAAACCAAATTGCTCAAGTGTCTCAAGTGATCTCTCCATCACCACATAGACATCCTCTTATAATCCTCTATTGGAGCACCAATGGATAATATTAAAACATAATTGATGGACAAGATCATCTCTGGATCGATCTGTGTGAGTTTTTAGATGATTCTCACCTTGACTTAACTAACACTGATTAATTAACCATATTCCCTAAGTTTAGACTTAAGAAATATTTAAGAACTGGTTAATAATCTAATTAAGTCATTTCTAAGCAGAATTTCCAGAAACGATTTCTGGGTTTTCGAGATGTCATGTATTCTAGCCTTTCCACCAAATTTTTTGGCTAGAACACATTTGATGCTACAAAAGATAATAGTTAATAGTCAAACAATTCGACCTCCTTTGCTAGTCAAACTTCAGTCAAAACAGTCCCAAAAAGACTTGGTCAAAGGAGAGAGAGATATGCGGTCAACCCAAGTCAAAGTGACCTTAAAAATTTGGTTCCTTCACCAAGAAATTCATCCTCCAAAAAATAATTTTTTGTTATTCAAACCAAGTCAAAATGCCAAGTCGAAGGTGGTCAACGGTTTCCCAAACACTTAGGCAACGCAAAAATCAGATTGGCCTCCTTCCCCTTGCACATGTGAGCTCAACTCCTTAATTGTAGACCTGTACGAACATATCAAGAGAGGTGAGAGAAGAAGAGATGTGTTGATTTCATGTCCAAATGAGGTGACCTTGATGTGTATTTATATGTGACTTTGGAGACCCAATTTATCCTTTAGGCCGACCTATACTTTCATGTACTTGTGGGTTTTCCATTAAAAATAATATTTTCCCTTGACCAAATTAAATTCTTCCAAGGGAAAAGAGGGTCTTCTCTAGATGAGGAAGGCTTTCCAAAGAAAGGAATTTTTCCCTAAGCTACCAAATTAACACTCCCTCTCAGCTAGGGAGAACTTTCTGACTGCATCATGAATCTCATCTCAAAAGTCTCGTCGTCGTGATCAATGAATCAAGTCATATCTCATCTCTACTCATGTTTTCTCATCTATTGAAAGTTCTCGAATCTAAAGAAAAAGAATCATCATCATGGGGGAGCTCCATCTACCACCCTATATCCAAGGACAATAGACGACATCTACTTATTTCAAGGATAAGGATCACACTCTATCCTATTGACCTGTGACAGTAGGCGAGATCGACTTAAGGATCATACTCTATCCTATCATCTAATGACAATAGGTGAGATCAACTTAAGGATTCCTATTGTCTATTGATCTTCCCATCTAGACCCTCAAGAGTCAAGTGGTAGAACACCTACATCCCATCACTTGAGCGAGATACAACTTACAATAAATGCTAAGGACCACATCTTATCTCAAGTCACCTCAACCCATTGGACAGATGGGGAGGAACAATCCCAACAAGCCTAGCTTGTGGGTAGGATTCCAACTGGGGTATACTCTGCCAAGTCTCGGACTTGATGGTAGGCGGAGATACCCACTTGTCATAAATGAAAAGGATCACACACACACCCTAGAGTGATAATAGGCAAGATCGACTTACCATTGGGATGAGGATCACACCCTATCCTATTGTCTAAAGTTCCCTCAACCCCAAGAGCTCTCCGACTCAATTCCTCTCCCTGTGGGCTCAAACAGGGGGGAAAAGCATAGCTTAGTATTCTTGATCAGTCGGGACCCTTAACTAGGAGGGTCACCACAAGGGTCAACTCCATCAGTGCAAGCTGATCTCTAAAGACCAAGAACTTTCCTTTCGGCAAAGCCTTGGTGACTATGTTTGTTATTTGCTCATGAGTCAAAATATGATGGAGTCTCACGGCTCCTCTTTGCACCATGTTTTGTATATAGTGATAGTTGATCTCAATATGCTTGGACCTCTCATGAAACACAAGATTCTATGCTAATAAGATCCCACTCTTATCGCAATATATCATTGTCGTATCGAGGACCTGCTCAAACAACTCTCCAAAGAGCTTCCTCAACCATACTACCTCACAGCTAGCCATACTAGCAGCAATATACTCTTCCTCGGTTTTTCTCAAAGCTACAAACTTTTGCTTCCTTCTCATCCAAGATATCATAGCAAAACCCAAAATAAACCAACACCTTGAAGTGCTCTTCTAATCGATAATGTTTCCAACCTAGTTAGTATCAGTGTACCCATGAAGCCTCACATCCGTGACAATATATCTCAGAGCAAGATTAATCGTCCGATGCAAATATCTCAGCACATGCTTGGCAGCGACCTCGTGTGCATGAAGAGGCTTAGTCATGAATTGACTCAAAGTGTTAACTTCAAAACATATGTCCATATGGGTGTTCACTAGGAACATCAATGCCCCAATCAACTAACAATACATAGAGGGATTTGCTAAGTCAGGTCCAGCAACATCTCCACATAACTTCTTGAATTTCATCTCCATCAGTGTGGCCAAGGGCTCGCATTCTACCATTCCAAATCTTTCCAACAATTTCACAACATATTTTTCTTGAGAAAGGAAAATCTCTCTGGGCTTTTGCCACACTTCTAATCCTAGGAATTAATGCATCAAACCAAGATCTTTCATTTCAAATTCAAAGGCGAGCTCCTTCTTACACTCGAGCATCAGAGGCTCACTACCCGTCAAGAATAAATCATCAACATATAAAACCAAAATGAGAGGCATATCTTGGACAACTTTGAAGTAGAGGTTCAAGTCAGCATTGATTCTCGTGAATCCAAGCTTCACCAGATAACTATGAATACAGACATTCTAGGCTTTGGGGGCTTGCTTCAAATCATAAAGTGCCTTCTTCAACCTGCAAACGTGAGTCTTCCTGTCTTGTACTTTGAAGCCCAATGGTTGTTCAACGAATAATTCTTCTTGAAGTATGCCATCGAGAAATGCAACCTTCACATCCATCTAGTGAAGGGTCCATGTGATCCGAATTGGATCCTAAAACACTCTCTAACTTTTCATGACTGTTTCAAATTATGCTAAAAGATTCAATTCTTAGAAAAATCAAAGCTATCAGAAGGAATCCTCGTAAACAGTTGCAGTTGTGGCCAGAGCGGAGCAACGAGGACCCTCGGTCGATAGCGCAAACTGTTGGCCCATGGTAACGCGCACTGGCGCAAACTGGCAAAACTGAAGGCCAAATCAAGAAATAGGGGTGGTTTCTAATACGCAATTAGGGCGTCCCCCTCAGTGAAGGAAAGCCCCGAAGCGCCTAGACCCGAAATCGCTATGAAAAAAGGATAAGTAACTATTTCGGTTCTGTAGAGCAGGATTCCACAAATTGGCAGGATATCGGAAGGCCTCGAAGTAGTAAGCAGTTTTGACTGAGTCCCGCCCGATGCCACACATAGAGTGACATGCGTCCGGCAGATGAGAGAGAAAACCGCCCGCATCGGACGGGTAAACATCGTGTGACTTGTTCGCCCGATATGAAGGACAACCGTAGGATCTGGGGGGCCCAGATCAACGATGTAGATGCGTCCCGATGACTAACCGGATTTGACAGGTCAAAAAGCAAGATGACAGGGGATTTGAAGTCCGACGTGGATGATGAGTTGGCAAACGATTCATGTTTCGCGGGCGATCTTGAAGCAAACGGAATTAACGGCCATTCAAAGAATGATTCAAGGAATCTAACACCCAGTTCGTTAGGAAACAGGTGGCCACCTCCCTGCGAGGCGTTACCCAGTGATGATGACGCAGAGCAAAGGAATTCGGACGGACAGAGGTAAGGAAACCAGAAGACCGAGAAGCGGAAACGAACAGTCAAAAGAACAGACTGGCTTTAAAAGCCATGAAATGACAAAAGCAGAGCAGGAAAAAACCGAGAAGAAAAATAGAGAGGCAGACAAGAGTTAGCTAGACGCAAGAAGCTAATAGCAAAGAACAGAGAGTAGAAGTCGAGCTGACCTGAAGGTAGCATCGAGCCAGACAGAGCTAGAGAGAGTCAGGGAGTCTGTGTACTCCATTGAAGGCTTGAGAGGTTCAAGCAAACTCCTCGGCATAGGCATGTCATACTACTGTGACCCTCAAAGGTCGAGTTTCAGTAAGGAGAACCTATGCACTCCATTCCTACTGACTTCATTTTGTTTAGTGAGTCTTGAATCGAGCTCACTGTTGTAAAAACTTTTCTTGAAAACATAATAGAGAGGCCACCACTGAAAGGCTGGACCGGGAGACATAGCCCAGGAGCATTGGGTGAACTCCTTAATAAACTTGTTTTGTTTACATGTTTGACTGTTATGTTTTCTCTGATTGCCTCAGTGTCTATGTATTCTAGCAATCTTATCAATCCATGCATAAGTAACATAGGCACATCCATGCACGAGTTTGTAATACCTTTAATTCTTTGTCCTGGATAAATTCCAGATCAAGTGGTATCAGAGCTTAGGGTTACCAAGGTTAGACAAGCTTGTGCTGGATCTTGTTGCTGAATGCTAACTAGATCAAAGCTTAAATTACGAGAAGGAGAGTTGGCTGAAACTAACCCAGAAATTGGAAGACTCCATTCTAAGAGGAAAATGATAGAAGAAAATCCCTTGGAATCAGACCCCCAATTCATGGATAGTTTTATGACCATGAAGTCTATGGTGGAGGAAATGTATAGAGAATTTAGGAAAAGTAAGGATGAGATTCATCAAACTCCAAACAAGACAAAGGAGTAGAAGAATCTCTCCTCTACGACCACTCTAAAGGCAAAGGGAAAGAAGAAAAATTTCTCACACTTCCTAATAGCCCTAAAAATAAAAGAAAGCATCTTTGATTAAATTAGATGTTAAATTTGATTTACCAATATATGATGGAGAGTTGAATGCAGAGAATCTAGATAATTGGATCAGACAGATTGATGTTTATTGCAAAGTGCAGAGCATTGACTCATACAAGAGTAAGATTCAGCTGGCCAGCCTACGCCTTGGAGGCATTGCCTTGGTATGGTGGGAAGGCAGGACACAAGCTAACATGAAGAAACATGGTAAGATTCTTTCTGTCTGGAGTGAATTTATTTCTGCAATTAAAAAGCAATTCTATCCACTGGCTTACATGCAGCAAGCCATGATGAGCTGGCAAACTCTTCGACAACTAAAAGAGTAAAGTTTACAAGGTTACACCCAAGAATTTAGGAAAAGAGCTTTGATTCTAGGAATTTCTTTAGACTCACCTGAGACTGTTGAAGTATATAGGTGGTCTAAACAACTACATGAGGCACACTATCCTCATGTTTAATCCCACTAGTATAGATGAGGCATCCGTTCAGGCTACGCATCTAAAAGCTAGAGGTAAGAATGGGAACCTAAAAGTTGGGGGATCATCCAAACCCACTGCACACAAAAATAAGGAAAAAAGAAAACAGAAATGGAAAGAGAGGAAGACAAACACTGTACAGAAAAGCAAGTCTTCATGCACTCACTATAAGAAGAATGGGCATGATGATGAACACTGCAGGATCCTGCATCCGGAGCTGAAACCTAAGAAGTTCGAGGGTAAGAAAAAGAAGACTGCTGCAGCTATTCAAAAGGATTTGGGGTCAGACTCAAGAGATGAAGCAACAATCATAGCCACAGGTATAAAAGGTAAAATTTTTGAAGCATCTACTAGTAATTCTGCACAATCTACTGATAATGAAGAAAATGAGAGAAAAAGACATGAGTTTTTCATATTTAAGTTATTTCCGATCATCAAAAGATTGATACTTTGTTTGATAGTGGCTCATAAGTAAATTTAATTTCTAGAATCTAAAGCAATTGTAAAGAAGTTGGGATTACTAACCACACTTCACAAGAAACCATATCCATTAGGTTGGTTATGTGATAAAGCAAAGCTACAAGTGACTAGACAATGTAAACTTAAGTTTTCTTTTGGGTCAGCATTTGTAGATGAGGTTGAGTTAGATATAGTTCCTTTGGATATATGAGGAATTGTTTTAGGAAGTCCTTACTTGTATGATAGAAAAGCTATTTTTTATAGAGCTGAGAACAAGTATCTACTCATTAAAGATGGAATCAAATATATTATAAGAGCTCATAAGCTCAAGAATAACTATACTCTCATAAACTCAGGGCAAATGAAACGAATAGTAAATTCATGCAAACAATTTTTACTGATGGTTGTAAAGGAAAAGAAACCTGATAAAACCAATGTATTTGAGGGCTGTGATACTAAACAGCAAGCTGATTTAGAAAAATTTGTTTCACAATATGATATATTGTTTCAAGAACCTAAAGATCTGCCACCCAAAAAGGAAATAGTGCATAATATTAATTTGCAACAAGATGCTCCATTGTCCAACATCGAAATGTACATGGTGTCCACTTTAGAGAATGCAGAAATCAAGAAGCAGGTACAAGAGCTACTCTAGAATGGGTTCATCAGACCTGGCACATCACCATGTGGGTTTCTAATTGATTTGGTGAAAAAGAAAGATGGCTCATGGAGAATGTGCATTGATTACCGAGCACTGAATAAGATAACGATTCAAAAATTGTTATCCCCTTCCTCGCATAGATGATCTATTAGATCAGTTGAAAGAAGCTATTTATTTTTCCAAGTTAGACTTGCATAGTGGCTATCATCAGGTCAAAGTTGTAGAGCAAGATGCATGGAAGACTGCTTTCAAAACAAAGCA
>APFE030695698.1:112132-144508 GCA_000404065.3 Pinus taeda | reverse complement strand
GAGCGATTTTTAAAGCCCGGGAGCGATCAGGGAGCGATCGCTCCCGGGCTTTAAAAAATCGCTCCGGGAGCGATTTTAAGCTGGCCGGGAGCGGGTCGGCGGAAAAAAAATTCCGCGGACCCGAAAAAAACCAAAATTTTATAAAAAAAAAAATTGTTTTAAAAGGCCCATTGGGCCAAAAAACATTTCATTGTGAATGTTTGAAGAATTGGAAGAGCTTGAAGAGCTTGAGTTTGGAGCAAGGAAGAGCGAGGAGCGAGGAGGAAGGAGCGAGGAGCGAGCCTGCAGAGGTAAGTAGGTTTAATCTAGCTAGTTTAATTTAGTTAGGTAGTAATTTAGGGAATTTAATTTAGTTTATTGAGTATTAAAATGATGAATTGCAATTAAATTAATAAATTAAGTTAATAATGCCAATAAATGAAATTAATTTGCAGATTGTCCCTACAAACATCAAACACCATGGACCTCACCATATTTCTGGGCATTTTCCTCTTCCTGGTCCCTTTTATGGTTATTATGGTGCTGGAGGGTAGGAAACGGAGGGGCCAAACTGTAGAGAGGGATGAAGAAGCTGGAGGAAGTGAAATGGGTGAAAACCCCGGTGAGGAGGAGCTGCAGGAGGGTGAACAGGGCACTCAAAAGACTAAACAAGACCAAACCCCATTGTGGAAATATGTTCAAAAGGCTGAAACAGGGAGAGGGGGTGGAACCACTAAATTTCATTGCCCCCATTGCAACATTGATTACACAGGTTCATACACCCGTGCTAGAAGACACCTCTGTGGGAAAAGGCCATGGGATGGAGAGAAACAAATAGGAATCAAAACTTGTGCAGTGGTGTCAACAGCGGATAGAGCCAAATACATAAGGGAGGAGGAAGAAGCCCAATACCAATCAAAAAGATAAAGGGGTTTCTTTGAGCGCTCACAATCACAAAGAACTCCTTCAGCATCCTCCCAAGGTAGTGGATTTGGAGGCTCAGGGTCATCATCTTTAAGGCGTAGAACCATATCAAATTTCCTTGATGAGGGGTGTAGGAATGATGTGGATTCAAAGGTTTACAGGTTTCTCTATGCATGTGGAATACCATTCAATGTTCTTCGCTCACCTTATTGGCACGAAATGGTTTCTGCCATAAATGATGCCCCTAAAGGATACAAGAGCCCTGGGTATGACAAGGCAAGAACCGTTGGACTTGATCATGAAAAAGAAAAAAATATCACTTTGAATAGAATGACAAGTTCTTGGACTGACCATGGGGTGTCCATTGTATCTGATGGAAGGACAAATGTAAAAGGCAAGCCATTGATAAGTGTTCTTGCTGTGTTTGTTAGTGGTGCCATATTTCTAACTGCACATGATTACTCAGACAAGTTCAGGACCGCCATCAACATTACAGAAGCATTACTTGAAACAATTGACCGTATTGAGCCATACAATGTCATCCAAGTCATCACTGATAATGCTGCTAATTGTAAGGCAGCGGGAGAAATTATTGAGGATAAATACCCCAACATATTTTGGTCTGGATGTTTGGTTCACACATTGAACCTTTTGATGCATGATGTTGTTAAGAACAAAAATGAACAATACAAATGGATTGGTGATTTGTACAAGAAAGGCAAACAAATGATAAAATTTATTACAAATCATAGCAATAACCATGGCCTTTTCCACAGTCACTCGAGATTGGAGTTGTTGAAGATTGTGAAGACCAGATTTGGTAGCTATTACCTCACCTTCAGGAACCTTTTGAAGGTAAGAGAGTCACTGGCTAGCATGGTATCAAGTCCACATTGGCAGGTATTAAAGGAAAGGGCTACAAATGCAGCTGACAAGCGAGGTTTTGAACTGGTGGAGGAGGCCGCTCTTGATGGTCAATTTTGGACAAGTGCGAGGCATGTATTGGATTTCACCAAGCCCATTTATCACATGATTCGGTTTGCAGATACAAACAAACCAGTGATTGGCGAGGTGTATGAGCAGATGGATACCATGTTGGGGCAAATAAAAGATATTGTTCACAACAGAGATCCCAACTTGTACAAACTGATTCACGATTGTGTGTTTGAGCGGTGGAATAGACTTAATCTTCCACTACATTCTTGGCGTATATGCTTACGCCAAAATACTACTCTACATCTTGGTTGGGCCAACCTGCACCAAGGGGTGGGATTAGGACCAAACCCCATTTAGATCCAGAGGTAACTAGTGGATATTTGCAAGTATTAGAAAAGTTGATACCTGACAGGGAGGAATGTGCAGCTGTGCGCCTTGAAATAGGCAAATACTTCAGTGGCACTGGTTTGTTTGGTAACTTCCATGCAATGGATGACAGAGATAGATTTGATTCTCTCACATGGTGGGAAACATATGGCAGCCAGGGACTTTTGCGAAAATTGGCAAAAAAAGTTCTTTCACAGGTTGTAAATACTTCTTCTACAAAGAGGTGTTGGAGCACCTACAGCGACATACATAATGTGAAAAGAAACAGACTCAATGAAAACCGAGCAGAAAGCTTGGTTTATGTGCACTACAACTTGAGGTTGTTGAGTCATTACTGTGATCGGGCTTATGAGGATCCCACATATAAAATTTGGGACAATCACCCAGAGGATGACAATTTGGAGGATGCCATTGTACATCTTGAAGAAATGGAAGAGGAACTTATAAGGGATGAAGATGAAATAGCTGCAGCAGCCATGGCACCTCCACCTCCACCATCCAGTAGCAGTGCTTGAGTTTCGAGTCTTGTTTCTTTGTTGTTGCCACCTCCATCTACACCCTCACATGGAGGGCATGTGCCTTCTAGTTCTGGTCGTCGATCTATGCGGGAGACTCCTAGAAGACCACCACGACCTGCTTATACTCCTGGAGACTCTCGTGGCAAGGGCCACATGTAGATTTACAGTTTACTTGTCTTTTCTAGTTTCAATTAGACTTTAGTTTTCATAAATGTTGAGTTTTGAGTCCTTGACTCTTGACTCTTGACTCTTTCATATCATAATGATATTTTTTGTAAACAATATATGACTGTGACAATGAAAATTTGAAGTTTGAAGTTGGCAATTATAACTCATTGGTAATTATTGTGAATTATGAATATGATACTTCGTGAAAGACTAAAGTTGTTTCATTTCATTTCATTATTCATGTTTCTTTTTATAACATTTCCTTTCATGTTAACAGTTAGAAGTTAGGACTTAGAAATATCTAAGATATTACTTCTTGTAATGGTTAAACTTAGCTTGCAAGTACAACTTTGGTGATCAATGATGATAAATGTTATATATTGAATTTTCAATTTTGAAAGCTTGAAGTTGAAACTTTAAGTTTGAATTTGATGAATCATGATTCACAAGACTCAATATGTTGCAGTTGTAATATGCATTTTACTAATTTGTGTACATGGTTGATGAAGATTATAATTTCTAGATGATTGATCATTGATATGATATGGTTCAATGATCAATCTATGTTTTTTTATGTTTTTTATGTCTAATTCATCGTTCTACATGTTTTTGTTGACATATATGTATCAAAAATTAAAAAATATAAAAAATATATATATTTTTAAAAAATCGCTCCAGGATTCGCTCCCAAACTAGGAGCTTCTGAAAATGGTCACTCCCGCTCCCTTTCCGCTCCTGCTCCCCGCTTCCGCTCCCGCTCCCAAGTAGTATAGTTCTAGCAATCTTATCGATCTGTTGCATAAGTAACATAGGCACATCCATGAACATGAGTCTGTAATACCTTTAATTCTTTGTCCTGGATAAATTCCAGATCACCATGTAATGTCCCAAATGGAACAATTTGGGGTTTTCTTGAAATTCTAACTCAGAAATACTTCAGATAAAATTTCCATTCATAGAGTCTAGACAGAAGATTGCCATGTAAAATTTAACAACATAGAACATGCAAATAACGATAATGAGTAGAAGGAAATTTCATCTTTATTTATAATATATATATTGGGGTTTTACATGTCAAAACAACTGATATAGATGAGATAGAACTCGCCTCAAGAATCTACTCCAATGTTGTCCTGGCCCTCCACCAAAACTGAATTAAACTGCCACTACTAAGCTCTCCTGTGAATTATGGATGAATTCACCAAGGGGAGATGGTTGCTCGCCCAATCTCTCTAAATCACCTAAGGGTTTTCGTCCTCGGTCTACTACTGAAGTAGAGAACCGGGTTCTCAATCCTCTCCACAATAAGAAAATACAAATTGAAGATGTCCACCAATGGCCTCCTCCTCCCCTTTTATAGATCTGATGGACCCCTCTAGAACCTCCTATTTTATTATTATTTTAATCATGGAGCACTTTCCCTCTTATTTTAATTAAAATATTATTTTTAATGCGGCAAAAGGGTAAATTGGCCACCATGTCTCCTCAAGTCACTAAAAATCATATCTAACCATCTCATCCTGTAGATCTTCTCGTTCTGATTCCAACGAGCTATTACACTAAGGTGTTTTGTCAAATATTCCTCCCTGAATGCCACCTTAAGCGTAGCTAATTGAGCGAGGCCCAATAATAACTCTGTTTTTTGAAAGTTGTCGGAATGCACCGGAACGAAAGGCAAACTGTGTGGATGATGGAATATACCAACTGAATGCCATCAAACCTCACAGAAACTCCTCAAAACCCCTCCAAAAGCCCCTGGGCCCACTAATGACACCAACCTGCACTTGTGACCTGTCCACCCCCAACTCTGAAAGTCCATCCTAACCATGTCATAAGGAACACCAGAAAAAGGAACATTACAAATCCTCACTCCCCAAGATTGCTTGCCCTCAAAAAATCGAAATATGTGGACCAATATGGTGGCCCAACGCAACTGAGACCCAATGCTCAGATCCCATACGAACCATTGGGTGATGCCCTGGATCTATATCAACCCACCATGAATGAACCCCTCAATTGTCGAATCCTAGATGAATCTCTGACTGAACTTGTCATCAACAAGTGCTCCTGGATCCCAATGCCACCAAGAACAAGTATCAAGGCTCCATGGCTCCCATTGTACTATAACTCCAACCATGAATGTTTCTCTATCCACCATATACCAAATCATCACCTCTCTCTAATCCAACCCTTGGCATAGACTAAGGTCAATCTCATCATGCTAATGCTATGCTGAAATACTGATGAGTGGCTAGCCTACATCCCGCTACCAATGGAAGCATGTAATATCCCTCACCTCTAAGGGCTCTTGCAGTACAATGCTTTTGACTAAAAATGATACTCCATCAATAGGGTAGAAGCTCATGATCTCTCGCCAATCCAATGCATGGACACCTATTTAAGGAAGAAGTCTACTGGGCTAATATGGGTCCCTGCTCAACTAATGATGCTCTATTTGGTCAATCAAACCGATCTGTCTAAGGAAACCTGCCCCTCTCACTATAATAGGCAAAAGCGGGCAATATGTGCTACAAGCCCTATCTATGTACTCCTGGAGAGGGTTGTGTCCTGGAAATACTACAGCTCTATTTATTGCCACTGCACCTATCTGCATTGCATCAATGGGTAGGCCCAAAGATGGATGCACCACCATCTCCAACAGCTCCTCCCTCCTATGATCGGGAACTCTACGCTCCTATCGTCTACTAGCCTCCCGCAAAACAACCCTGCCAACCTCCAACAACTCCTGAGGACTAGTGTCTACAAACACTTCCACCGTGCAATTTGTCTGTGCAACTGTCTGCTCCTCATCAATGGTTGACCACAAGGATGGTTTCTCATCCTCCACCATCACAGGCTCAATATGAACCTCCAATTGGATCTCCCCAGAAGGCTCATCATGCATATTGTGCACGTCATCATCCTCAGCTAACTCATGCTCCACCATATGTTGCTTATGCTGAATCACCACTGGTGACGCATCATCATAAATGTCTCCCATAGGGTCCACTGACTTCTCATCATATGAATTTGTCCTGCTGTCAACGACTCTACATGACTCATGCTCCTCGGAGGCATCCTTGTATGAACCCATGGACTCATCCAAATAAGAATCCTCGCCTTGAAGGTCAGAAGGAATCTCCACCTGCTCTACCTTGTCATCTCCTCAGTGTCACTCAAGCATGAGTGGTCAGGTCCCCTGCAGATGAAGCAAAGTCCCTTCAGGTACATTGGTGGTCGTTAGGGGTTGTTGTTTGCCAACTGAAGACAAATCTAGGAGAAAAATTCTCCTATGGGGTCACCCACTAGTGGTTGGTAACACAACCTATACAAAAAATAAGCTAAAACAACCTATACAAAAATGGCCAAAACATTCAGTAAAACAGTAGATGAATCACAAAGTTTCAAAAATGTGTAATGCCATTGAAACATTTCAACCGTTTTTCAAACACATTTTGTATAAGGAAGCTTATTAAAATTCCCAAAATGTGTTTCCAGCATTTTGGGATCAAGTTCTTGATGCCATAAGTCTTCAATGAATGGATATAACTAAAAAAAGGTGGTAAAAATGAGTGATTGATTCATCTTTTCTTTAACCCAAACAGGTAAATAATTGAAATTGGAGATTACAAATCCATGACATAATTGAACATGTTGTCAGTGCTCTGATCCAGAATTAAACATTAACGACTGAAAAAGTTCCACTTTTTAGCAACGGTTCCTTTTCTGTTTGTTTCAAGCACATCGAGGTTAAGGATGTTAGCATATGTAAGTCATGTGGAATTCTACATGATTATATTTACATTCAATTTTATGTAGTTGTATTTTATGAATAGTCTAACTGAATTTTGAAATGCAACTTACAGATATCTCGAGAACATTGAGAATAGTCCCGACATTGACATTAATCAAACATTGGGACATTTCATTCAATCGCATGGCTATTCACAACAGTTTCAAAATTGCTACTTGGTAAATACATCTTGTAGAAAGGTTCTTTTTATTTATCTATTTCGCTATTATTTCTAGATAGAAAGTTTAGAATGAGGAATCTGTAATGATTTATGAGTGATAACCCTCTGCAGATTCCTATGTGTGCATCAATCTGGCCCTGTTCTTTGAACAAGGTTATGGATTTTTCAGCCATTTCCGTTCTTTCCTTCTGCCTCAATCATTGCCTACTCCAGGTAATATTCCAAATTGATCACAACTTCGATACGATTTGATTCGAGTATCATGCACCTTCAAATGCAATAACACGAGATATAATTGTATTGACTTGTATTATTATCTTACCTTTGAGAACCTTCAAAGGTTGTGATATTGCCCATACTATAGCTTTTCTTAAAATGGAAGCAACTATATTAAAGAAAAAGTGTTGTTCAGGACACAATGCTGTTAAGTTGTTTTAGTTTGCGCTGAATTGCAGATATTTAACCGACCACAATGGCTGACAGTTAAGGGCGGCTCTCACACGTATGTCAAGAAGGTGCAGTGAAACTCCAGGCCAAACACTTTGTTAACAAACTTGTTTTGCTTGAGAGTTAATCAAAACGATATCTACTTATCCAATAATACAGATAAAATGAACTTCGCTAAGCAAGTTTTCTTAAGTTCACAACAATATTTTGTAGCTGGATTGAAAAGAAAATGATGATAATAACAGGTCATTGGAGAGCTTGGGAAAAGGGGTTGTAAGATTAAGACAAATTGCTCTGTACAAAGGATTTCAACCACCAAAGAAGGTAAATTTCTTCTTCCTTACAGCCTGTAACATTTCCTCACTCTGAAGCATAAACTCTTAATTAAAACCATAAAAGTTGGAATGAAACAATGAGATAAGACAAGATTATTTTTATTAATGTAGAGAAAATTACCACAAATAAGTCAATGGGACGGCTAAGTACATCAGTAAAAATGCAATGTAGGAGCACCAAAACAGCACCTGAAAAAACATGACCTAAGAAAATGTAGCTTATGCTGAGAATGATTCAAATTCTAAGATCTAACAAAGATAAACAAAGAGATGATGCAGTTGCATCACTTTGTATGTTTGTGTGAACCATTCTCAACTTTCAATTTCCTGTCAGAAAATCTAATGCCCCAGCTCTCTCACAGTGTTTCTTGACCAAAGGCAATTGATAATCAGAGTATCATTGCAACAACTAAGATTACCTACCATTCTCCCCTTTATCATACAAGTACTTTTTTTTTTGATAAACCCACATACCTTCACATATTTTATAGGGTATTACATTCAACCCTTCAATCAATCCATTGCAAAATCAATATTAAAGGCTCCCTTGAAACTTGACATCAAAATGATGGCATTTGTTAACCTTCATGTTATAGCGGTATAAACATAAACTTCAATATGAAAATAGTAGCAGCATAATCTGGGATTACAAAACTTTTTAACAAAAGAAAGTCGGTGGGATTCATTGAGTTCAGTTCATGCCATAGTTCTTTTTCCACCCTGCCCAATATGAATATTTCAATAAGATAATTATTGAAATGTTCTTTTAAAGCATATTTATATCACCTATCCAGTCTTCACAAAATAAATCACCATGGGATTCATTGCAACATGCAATACAAGAAAAATTGCCAATGCAATTCTGCAGTATTTTGTAGTTTGGGTTATTTCACGACTCCTATTCATGGCTTCTTCTTAATAATATTTTGAAGTCTGTTTAGATACTAATCAAAGTGCCATCTTATGAGAAGGTATGGCATACATTCTTGGCATGCCAAAAATTACTGACTATTGTTTTAGGAAGCATATAAAATATTAAGTTATCTTTTTTAAATTTCAAAATATAATTAATCTATTACTTTGTTCAAAACGTAATCTTATGGGAACGTATGGCATACATTCTTGGCATGCCAAAAATCACTGACTATTGTTTTAGGAAGCATATAAAATATTAAGTTATCTTTTTTAAATTTCAAAATATAGTTAATTTATTACTTTTTTCGAAACCTAATGGCCAATTTCTATCAGTTTTTATAATATGTGAAATTTCCTTAATTGCAATTATTGGAAATTTATCTCCTAACTGTTCTACAGTTTATTTGTTATTACAACAAATATCGATAAACTAACAATTGCAATCTTCACCAAAACTAAAATACATTTCTGAAAATAAACTAGAAGCTGAGAAAATATACACACACACAATAAGAATCAACACAATAATTTTTGGTTAATAGTCCCCAGAAAAACCTTGAAGGGAAAACCGGTGCAGCAGATGAGGGTTTATTTTAATATTATGCAGCAGTAAAATTTGAGTACAATAATCTGGATGACTTACTAGCAATCCTCCAACAAATCTATAGGGAAAATAATTTGGAGAAATTTCTCCCTTCCGCAAATAATCTCGACCTCCCTCTGACCTGCTCAAATCCCATTGAGGAAACTCGGCCTCCAGGAATTTGCACTGCCTGGCCTGGGAATTGCGCACTGCCTACTAGCTGGCTCCAGATGAGTCATCTTCCCTTTGCTTCTTGGAACTCAATCTGACCTCTGACAACTCTGCAAACCCTCTTCCGACAACTCGCACTGCGTTTCTGGTTGCTCGCACTAGCTATTCGGTCTCTCTGTAAAAATATTTCGGCCTCCCTACTACTGTTGACCTCTTGTTGGGAACCTCTATTGGAAAAGTCCTTTGTTGCTCCCTCAATCACTAATGCTCCTCCTTATCTGGCTCGAACTCTTCTTCCTTGCTGAATCACTGCACTGGATAACTCAATTTGCCTAAGGAACTCACTCTCCCTGTTGCTCGATGTATCTATCTCCATCCCATCGATTTTCTCTTATAATCTCTCGTTGGAGCACCAACGACCATGATTAAGTCGTTATCAAAGGCTAATATCATCTTAGACTCGATCCATGTGAGTCTCTAGAGCTTTCTTGATCTTTCTCAATTAAATGTTGTTAATTAATCAATTTTCCTAAGTTAGACTTAGGCATTTTTAATTATTGATCAATTAACTTAATTGATTGGTCTCTAGGTGTTTTCTCCCGAAACCTTTTCTGGGTTTTGGAGATCTTGTGTTCTTTAGACTCTATGACACAAATCGAGACTAGAACACATGTCTAATGCTATCAAAACCTAACACTTTCTCTTAGAGAGGAATGTGTTCTGCCTTCTCCACTCCACTACTATACCCATAAGCCTGATGAATATCCTGAAGTCTGTAGCTAGACCACCTCACGTTGTTGATATCTGACAACTGTGATACAACTAGCTGTCACTGTCCATCAACACTGTGCTGATTCATCTGCTAACCCTTGTGAAAATTCCTATCCTCAAGGAACCCTTACTGCAGCAAAACTGAATTTACTTCTACTTGATTTTAATATAAATTATCAAGTTATTTTTTGAAAATACTGAAGTAAATTACTTTTGAAGCCTACACCAATTTAATTTGATTACATGAAACAAGAAACTGAGCAAAGAACAAGATACATAGGACACCGTTATTTTTGGACAAAATAGTCCCCGGAAAAACCCAATGCGGGAAAACTAGTGCAGCAGCTCTAAGGGTTTTATATTATTAAGCAGTAGTTCTGAATACAATGATGGTTTCCCTCCTGACAATCTAGTGACAGAGAAAAAATATAATGGCGGAAAACTAAGTGAGATTACCTCTCTTCACCCGACAGTTTCCGGATGATCAAACAGCAGAACTGGCTAACCTTGGCTATCTCTGCGCTGGCCCTGCATAGGCCCTATGTTAGCCTTACAGGCTCTGCGTCAACCCTGCGCTATCTGTTCTGCCTCCTAGAGCTTCTGCATCAACCTCTCCCTACTATTCTGGCAGCGCCCCGACAATTTTCGCTTTCTGTGTGAGGGCAGCCTCACTTCTGCGTTGGCCCTTTTGGCTCTGTGTCAAGACTGCGTGGGCCCAAACTAACCCAGCGTTAGTCCCTCTAGGTGTTGCGCTGCCTCCACTAGTGGCTCTCCGCCTCTCTACCCAGTATTCCTGAACTATCTCTGCCCCTCTGCTGCAGAATGATCACTTAGTTCAAATTTCTCAGCTTCCTAGACCTAGAAATCGAACTCTAGATCAATTCGTTCTCTCCATGTGTGTTTCTAATTGAACCCCAAGCCTCCTTCTTATACTTTTCTCGTTGAGACTATAACAGCCGAGATTAAGTCTCTAATCAACAACTAAGATTGAAACTTGATTTGATCCACTTTCTAGATCATTCTCACCCATATTTTGATTAATACCCATTAGTACTTTAATTTTCCTAAGTTTAGACTTAAACTTAGGAACCCCATTAAAAATATTAATTATTTTGATAAAATACAATCCAGGTGGAATTTAACTAAATAGTTTTTGGGCTATTTAGAACTCATGTGCCTTAGCCTCTCCACCAATTTTCATGGCTAGAGGACATCCGATGCTACCAAAAACTAATAACCCTCTCGTTGAACCATCCTGCATTTGCACTACTGCCAACACTACTTGTGTTGCATCTGATCTCATGTTGTTGTTGTTGCTGCAACTCAGAACTAATATACAAATCCACAGTGTCCCTATATTGGATCTACAACTAGTCTCTGCACTCTCTACTGAGTAATTGTCTACATTCATCTGTCTCGACTCTCTACGCCCCTCGAGTAACTGACTGCAACTAGTCTCTACATTGTCTCTCAAGAACTGACTGTGCCTATTGACACTGATCTTTCTACTACTGAAAAGGGTTTTCCACTATACCCATTTTTTCTCTGAAATAAACAAACTTAGCTCTCCCTAGAGCTTTCATGAGTATATTTGCAGCCTATTGTTTTATGGGAACATGTTGTAGCTACGCTACTCCATGTCGTACACAATCTATGATGAAGTGGTGTCGAGTGTCTATGTGTTTCGACCTATCATGAAACACTGGATTTTTGGAGAGCCTGATGCAATCTGATTATCACAATAGATATTGGTCGCATCCAACTTCTAACTAAACAAGCTTACTAGTAGCTTCCGAAGCCATATAGCTTCGCATGTGGCCGTACTAGCTGCCATGTACTCTGCTTCTGTAAAGCTCAATGCCACAGATTTATGTTTCCTGTTGCACAAAGATACAAGTCCCGATCCAACACTGAAGCAACACTTGATGTGCTCTTACTATCCACTAAACTACCTTCCTAATCTGCGTCTATGGATCCACATAGTCTGACACCATCACCTCGACTATACCTCAATCCATACTCAACTATGTCGTGCAAATACCTCAGAATGTGCCTCGTTGTTGTCTAATGCACTCAATTCAGTCCCACCATAAACCGACTAATAGCGTTGACTGCAAAGTAGATATCTAGCCTAGTGTTAACCAGATACATGAGGGAACCGATACGCTGTCTATACAAGGTTGGATCAACATCCTCATCCGTGGATGCATCTATCTTCCTCCAATTCATAATCATAGGCATAGACATAGGCCTACAGTCCTGCATCCTGAACTTATTCAAAATCTTTGTAGCATATCTCCCATGACCAAGGAAGATCTCCCCATCCTTTCCACACTTCCAAGCCTAGGAAATAATGCATCAACCCCAGGTCCTTCCTGTCAAACTCTGCTACCAAGTTTCTCTTGCAGTCCTCTATGAGCCCTGATGACCCAGTCAAGAAGACGTCATCCACATACAACACTAGGATGAGTGGCTCACCCTCTACCATTAAATAGTATAGGATGGGATATGCATCACTCTGACAAATCTCATCTGCTGCAAATTATTGTTAACCTGACCATAACATGCCTTGGGAGCCTGCTTGAGCCCGTATAGAGCTTTCTTCAGTCTGCACACATGTGTCTCGAAGCTCTCTGGTTGTTTGATATATACCTCCCCCTCTATCACCCTGTTCAATAAAGTTGTCTTGATGTCCATCTGGTGAATCTGCCATCCCACCTGTGTTGCTACAAATATAATTGACCGAATAGAAGTATGTATGGAAACTGCAGCAAAGGTCTCCTCATAATCTATGCCTTCCTTCTGTGCATACCCCTTTGCCATGAACCTAGCTTTATACTTCTCCACGCTACCATCTGCATCATACTTGATCTTATAGATCCACCGAGAGCCCGCAGTTGACCTGTCCATTTTTAATATACATTATTAAGTTATTTTTTGAAAATACTAAAGTAAATTACTTTTGCAGCCTACACCAATTTAATTTGATTACATGAAACAAGAAACTGAGCAAAGAACAAGATACATAGGACACCGTTATTTTTGGAAAAAATAGTCCACAGAAAAACCCAATGCGGGAAAACCGATGCAGTAGCTCTGAGGGTTTTATATTATTAAGCAGTAGTTTTGAATACAATGATGGTTTCCCTCCTGGCAATCCAGTGACAAAGAAAAAATATAATGGCAGAAAACTAAGTGAGATTACCTCTCTTCACCCAACAGTTTCCAGATGATCCGGTGGCAGAACTGGCTAACCCTGGCTATCTCTGCGTTGACCCTGCATAGGCCCTATGTTAGCCTTACAGGCTCTGCGTCAACCCTACGCTATCTGTTCTGCCTCCTGGAGCTTCTGCGTCAACCTCTCCCTACTATTCCGATAGCACCCCGATAATTTTTGCTTTCTGTGTGAGGGCAACCTCACTTCTGCGCTGGCCCTTCTGGCTTTGTGTCAATACTGCGTGGGCCCAAACTAACCCAGCGTTAGTCCCTCTAGGTGTTGCGCTGCCTCCACTAGTGGCTCTCCGCCTCTCTGCCCAGTATTCCTGAACTATCTCTGCCCCTCTGCTGCAGAATGATCACTTAGTTCAAATTTCTCAGCTTCCTAGACCTAGAAATCGAACTCTAGATCAATTCGTTCTCTCCATGTGTGTTTCTAATTGAACCCCAAGCCTCCTTCTTATACTTTTCTTGTTGAGACTATCACAGCGGAGATTAAATCTCTAATCAACAACTAAGATTGAAAATTGACTTGATCCACTTTCTAGATCATTCTCAACCATATTTTGATTAATACCCATTAGTACTTTAATTTTCCTAAGTTTAGACTTAGGAACCCCATTAAAAATATTAATTATTTTGATAAAATACAATCCAGGTGGAATTTAACTAAATGGTTTTTGGGTTATTTAGAACTCGTGCCTTAGCCTCTCCACCAATTTTCATGGCTAGAGCACATTCAATGCTACCAAAAACTAATAACCCTGTCGTTGAACCATCCTGCATTTGCACTACTACCAACACTACTTGTGCTGCATCTGATCTCATGTTGTTGTTGTTGCTGCTGCAACTCAAAACTAATATACAAATCCACAGTGTCCCTGTATTGGATCTACAACCAGTCTCTGCACTCTCTACTGAGTAATTGTCTACGTTCATCTATCTCGACTCTCTACGCCCCTCTAATAACTGACTGCAACAAGTCTCTACATTGTCTCTCAAGATCTGACTGTCCCTATTGACACTGATCTTTCTACTACTGAAAAGGGTTCTCCACTATACCCATTTGTTCTCTGAAATAAACAAACTTAGCTCTCCCTAGAGCTTTCATGAGTATATTTGCAACCTATTGTTTTGTGGGAACATGTTGTAGCTACACTGCTCCATGTTGTACACAATCTCTGATGAAGTGTGTCGAGTGTCTATGTGTTTCGACCTATCATGAAACACTGGATTTTTGGAGAGCCTGATGCAATATGATTATCACAATAGATATTGGTCGCATCCAACTTCTAACTAAACAAGCTTACTAGTAGCTTCCGAAGCCATATAGCTTCGCATGTGGCCGTACTAGCTGCCATGTACTCTGCTTTTGTAAAGCTCAATGCCACAGATTTATGTTTCCTGTTGCACAAAGATACAAGTCCCGATCCAACACTGAAGCAACACCTGATGTGCTCTTACTATCCACTAAACTACCTTCCCAATCTGCGTCTGTGAATCCACATAGTCTGACACCATCACCCCGATTATACCTCAATCCATACTCAACTATGTCGTGCAAATACCTCAAAATGTGCCTCGTTGTTGTCTAATGCACTCAATTCAGTCCCACCATAAACCAACTAAGAGCGTTGACTGCAAAGTAGATATCTAGCCTAGTGTTGACCAGATACATGAGGGAACCAATACGTTGTCTATACAAGGTTGGATCAACGTCCTCATCCTTGGATGCATCTATCTTCCTCCAATTCATAATCATAGGCATAGACATAGGCCTACAGTCCTGCATCCTGAACTTCTTCAAAATCTTTGTAGCATATCTCCCTTGACCAAGGAAGATCTCCCCATCCTTTCCATACTTCCAAGCCTAGGAAATAATGCATCAGCCCCAGGTCCTTCGCGTCAAACTCTGCTACCAAGTTTCTCTTGCAATCCTCTATGAGCCCTGATGACCCAGTCAAGAAGACGTCATCCACATACAACACTAGGATGAATGGCTCACCCTCTACCATTAAATAGTATAGGATGGGATATGCATCACTCTGACAAATTTCATCCGCTGTAAATTATTGTTAACCTGACCATACCATGCCTTGGGAGCCTGCTTGAGCCCGTATAGAGCTTTCTTCAGTCTGCACACATGTGTCTCGAAGCTCTCTAGTTGTTTGATATATACCTCCCCCTCTATCACCCTGTTCAATAAAGTTGTCTTGATGTCCATCTAGTGAATCTGCCATCCCATCTGTGTTGCTACAAATATAATTGACCGGATAGAAGTATGTATGAAAACTGCGGCAAAGGTCTCCTCATAATCTATTCCTTCCTTCTGTGCATACCCCTTTTCCATGAACCTAGCTTTATACTTCTCCACGCTACCATCTGCATCATACTTGATCTTATAGATCCACCGAGAGCCCGCAGTTGACCTGTCCACAGGCCTCGACACTACCTCCCAAACATCGTTTGTCATGATAGAGCTATACTCTTCCACCATGGCATCTATCCACACCTGATGTTGTGCAGCCTCTTGATTGCTCAAAGGTTCAACAACCTGTTCTACCAAAGCTTGGTACCTATTTGGTTGTCTACGTTCTCTCTTGTTCGTCTAATGAGCTCCTACGAACTCCTCTACATCCCTCAATGTCTGACGAACTTCCTTGCGGGTTCGACCGCTAATGGTGGGTGGCTCGACCATCTCTTCATCCTACCTCTGCTACTCTGACTGTTGCGAACCCATTGGATCTCCTACATCTAAGGTCGTGTTGGTACTAGTAACCGTACTAGATCCCTGTGACTGTCCCTGTCGCTAACCCTGCTGTTGGACTAATGGAGCTTCTGCTAGCCCATTCTAATTACCTACTGGTAACTTGCAAGATTTCTTGAAGGCTCTGTCCTCCATGAAATTTACATCCTGTCTCACAATAATCTTCTTGTTGCTATGAATGTAAATCCTGTGTGCCTTTGAGGTCCGCTATACCCAACGAAGAACCCCTTGTCTGCAACCTGATCCAACTTAGTGTGCTTCTCATCTGGCACATGGCAATAAGTTATGCTTCCAAAGATCCTTAACTGACTAATTTCTGGCTTTTTCCCTGAGAATACTTCTTCTGGTGTTATCTTCCCTAATGCCCTATGAGGAACCCTGTTTTGTACATACATGGTCGTGTTACATGAGTCTGCCCATAGAAACTTGGGAAAATATTGGTCATATAACATTTCCTTTGTAGCCCCCACTATGACCTGTTCTTTCGCTCTGCTACCCCATTCTGTTGTGGATTGTATGCAGTTGTCCACTCCCTCTTGATGCCTTCCTTCACACAAAAACTCATGAAGTCACTATTTGTGTACTCTCCTCTGTTATCTGAGCAAAGCACTTTGATCTTCTTCATTGGCACATTCTCTACTAGAGCCTTGAACTCCCTAAAGCGACTGAAGGCCTCATCCTTGGTCTTCAAGAAATAGATCCAAGTTTTCCTAGAATAGTCATCGATGAAGGTGACGAAGTACTTGTACCCTCAAAGAGATCTAGTGGACATAGGATCGCAAATATTTGAGTGTATAAGTTGTAGTACACCATCTGTTTGATTGTCCCTTCTTGGGAATGTTACCTTAGCATATTTCCCAAGCACACACCCTCTGCACACATCGTCAGGTTCTGTGCTCAATTTTGGAACACCCGTTATTGTCTCCCTAAGCATCCTAAGTGCTCCATGGTGTAAATGTCCCATTCTCCTGTGCCATAGTTCATTCAGATCTCTTCCACTGCTACTACAATCAATGTTGTTGCTACTAACTAGTGCTATTGGAGAATTGAGTTGCAACTTATATAACCTATTGCTTTGAACTCCAATCTACTTCACCTCTTCTAGATTTGGTGTTTGATGAACATATTCTTCCCTACAAAGGGGACATCATATCCTATATCCTGCAGTTTGGATACTGAAATGAGGTTCATACCTAAGCCGAGCACATGCAGCACATCTGTAACGCTGGTGCTTTCTCCTGACTCCCTCTGAATCTCGATGGTACCTACTCCAACTAGTGTACATTTACTCTTGTTTCCCATCTAAATCTGGAAGTCCATCTTCTTCTCCTTATAGTTGGAGAAGTATTCTCTAGTTCCTGTCATATCAGATGACGCTCCACTGTTTATATACCAGAGTCCGTATGAAGTTGAGCTAGAGAGGCAAGCTATCTAGGCAAATTCGCCCTCCAATTTGGAAGAAAAATCTATAGCTTCCTGAATGTCAAATCTTTCTGCGACCATACTGGAGAAATCTGAGAAATCTACTGAAGACATCTTGAGTATAATTTCGTGTACCTTTCTCTTCCACCCAGCGTTGATCTGCTAATGCAAAACCTGCTGCAAACCTATTGCGCCCATATTTGCTCAACAAAATTATTGATCTACTCACTAGAACCCTTTATCTAGCAAAACCATTGCCTGCAAATTCTTCTTCTAAGGATGATTGAATTTTCCTCCAACCCAGATTTGGAAATAGAACCCTTTGCCTCTACAGTTCGCACTTCCTGGTGCTCTGCGTAGATTTGAGAAATTTGTGGTCAGGGCTCCCTTTGAATCTGCACAAATTCTCCTCGCTACTGAGCCTCTGATATGATCAAAATCACTCTAATACCATCTGCAATTTCCTTGATTACAATTACTGTAAATTTATCTCCTAACTGTTATGCAGTTTATTTGTTATTACAAGAAATATCGATAAACTCATAATTGCAATCTTCACCAAAAATAAAATATGCAGCCGAAAATGAACTGGAAGCTGAGAAAATATGCACACACACAATAATAATCGACACAATAATTTTTGAACAATAGTCCCCGGAAAAACCATAAATGGAAAACCGGTGCAACAAATAAGGGTTTATTTCATTATTATGCAACAGTAAAATCTGAGTACCATCATCTGAATTCCTTATTAGCAATGCTCCAACAAATCTACTGGAAAAATAATTTGGAGAATTTTTCTCCCTTCTGCAAATAATCTCAGCCTCCCTTTGACTTGCCTGAACCCCATTGAGGAAACTCAGCCTCCAGGAATTCGCACTGCTTGGCCTGGGAACTTTGCATTGTCTATTAGTTGGCTCCAGACGAGTCGTCTTGCCTCCCTCTTCCACTGGAATAAATTCACTTTGCTTCTTGGAACTCAATCTGACCTCTGGAAACTCTGCAAACCCTCTTCTGGAAACTCGCACTGCGTTTCTAGCTTGCTTGCACTAGTTATTCGGCCTCTCTGCAAAAATATTTTGGCCTCCCTATTACTGTTGATCTGCTACTGGGAACCTCTCCCGGAAAACTCTTCTGTTGCTCCATCAATCACTGATCCTCCTCATTTTCTGGCTCGAACTCTTCTTCCTTGCCGAATCATTGCACTGGATAGCTCGATCTACCTAAGGAACTCGCTCTCCCTCTTACTCGACGTATCTATCTCCATCCCATTGATATTATCTTATAATCTATCATTGGAGCACCAACAACCATGATTAAGTCGTTATCAACGACTAAGATCATCTTAGACTCGATCCATGTGAACCTCTAGAGCTTTCTCAATCTTTCTCAATTAATTTTTGTTAATTAATCAATTTTCCTAAGTTAGAATTAAACATTTTTAATTATTGATCAATCAACTTAATTGAGTGGTCTCTAGGTGTTTTCTCCTGAAACATTTTTATGGGTTTTGGAGATCTTATGTTCTTTAGCCTCTCTGACACAAATCGGGACTAGAGCACATGTTGGATGCTACCAAAAACTAACATAATACATGTTGAATTAGAGGGTATATTTATAATGGTTTGTCAGCAATAGTCCATGATAAATCTAAATAGTTTTTTTAATTTTTTTTAATATTCCATCGACATAAATAAGTAGAAACTGCTCTTTTTTTAATTTAACATCGAGGCATAAACATCCTGCCATGCTAAATATTTTTTCTTCACCTAACAAGCCATGGATGGGGGCATCTACTCTGCCAAAGTCATCCAGGACTTGCACATTGCCCCACCTATTTTGACAAGCACAGGGACAGACAAGCACGAGCACAAACACAAGTGAGTCATTGAGAAATGTGAACCCTGATAGGGTGATAACAACACCCCACTTTCACCTACCAGGTTAAGCAACCATTAACAAAGTATAATCTTTTATCTTTGTGGTAATATCTTTGCACAACTCATTTCTTTCATCAATTCTGTATAGAAGTTTCTCCCAAACTTTTATTCACATATGCACAAATAGATGGATCAAGCGCACGAACAAAAATAATAGGGAACTCTAGCTCTCATATTTCTCTTCAATTCTAAAATCAATGATCATAGGTAATGTAATTAATTGACTACACCAAAGCCTTTATTAAACAGTTAAGTTGATGATATGCTAAATGTTCTCATGGTAAACATGTAATTGCAGGTATACTTGTCAATGCAAATGGTATTGACGAGATTTATGATCATTGTATTATCGGTGCCCGTGCACCTGATGCATTAAATTTGTTGGGGCCAAATGCAACATTCGAAGAGTGTAGGGTCCTTGGTGCATTTCAATATGTTTATAGGTAACTTTGAACTACTTTTTTCCTAGTCAAGATCGATTGTACTACTTTCATCTATTCATTGTTTACTTGCACTCCACTTTCCTTTTATAAATGACAAAAAACTAGACTATATTACATCTATCTCAGTAGTGTACTGAACTGGCCTAACAAAGTGATATTCAACCTCAAGAAACCAAGGGATATCAACCAATGCACCAAATTATATTCTCATTTGACTCAACCCTTTTATTCTTTCCTTCACATGTACTAATGATTTAATTTTATTGGCAACCCTAAAAACTAAGTACAAAGTAATTAAAACTAAGAAAAATTGATTTCAAAGGAACCAAGTGCTAATGTGTTTCAATAATAGCCAATTGTTTAGGACTCAGGTAAACGAAGACCTACCATTTGCATCCATCTCAACATTCTTACATCTAAATATATATTTGATACAAATATTAGAAAAGAACTCTAGAAGCAATTTAACCTCCTTGGCAAGTGCTTCAATCCTGCACAATTAACTTGTCACCTCAATGAGCACAGTTGTGTCACATTGAATAATCAACCCGTATACACCCTCATCTCTAGCTAACCTTAAGCCTCTGATAAGGCCCCATTACCACCCAAACTAGAAAGGTTGCCAAGGTCCTTGCAACCTGCTAAGATGACACACACATGATAAGTGCTCACTGTCACCTTGGCACCAGTCTCGACTCTTTAAACCCAACTTCCTCTTGAAGGGTTATGGGAGAATTCAATATACAAGATAACTTCACCCAATGAAAGGTTAAGCAGTGCCTTGTATGGGGTCTTGGGCGAAGAGAGATGTTAATTATTTGATGTTTTACAAATCTGAAAATATAATTTGTATAGAAAATAAATGCAGAACAGTAATATGATTTACTCAAAATAGAAGACAAATAACATGTAAATAGAAATATTGAAAAAATCAGAATCTGCAAAAAAATGGTGAGGATCCAAAAAAATGGAAAAATCAGAGAACATTAAAAAATAGATAATATATTCATTTTTTTTAAATTAAACAGATAAAACAACATTAGATAAACACATTGGCACATAAATATGGGGAAAGAACTATCTATATATATATATATATATATATATATATATATATATATAGATATATAAATATAGAGATATAACTATATATATATATATATATATGATGGATTATTTTTCATTTGGCATCCATTATATATATAATCGACACTGAATCTTGAACTCTGATAGTTGTCCAATGAAGGACTCAAAATTAGAGAACCAATACAAAATAACATGACATATATAAATGTATCTCATCATAATGAGATATATGTACATTGACAACAAAAACAAAAGTAGCTGCTAGCTAATGCACTCTTCCCCTTTTATGGGAAAAGATGATGGACTGTTTTCCAAGCTTGTCCCTAACAGCATAAGGCCCTAGCACTGCAACAAGTGTCTGAAGGTCACTGGTGGGTGAAGAATTAGGCTCATCAGTGCCTCTAAAAGGCGGAGTTGATACTGTCACATCCTCGTCTCTCCTCCTCCTCCTCCTCCTCTTGCTCCTCATATTGTTCTTCTTATTGCTCCTCAAACCATCCAGGTGCCTCCTCCATGATAGGTTGCTTAGGCTCCACCCTCCACTAAGATAATACATCAATATTCTCTAAGGAAATGGCATCCACATCCAGTGTTATGTCAATTTGCCTCATCCTCGCCATCAAAATCAAAGTTGCATTTGCAGGAAAATGCAAGGTTGAGGAAAAGTGTTGCTACATGAATAGGTCGATGGAGCATCCCGGTCCACCAAAAATCAATCAAATCGCACTACATCATATGTACATTAAACCCAAAGGTAACTATTGTTACAAAATCTAGCAGGACTTACAGAGGGAAACCCTACAAGGTGTAAACTAGACAATCAGACAACAATGGGGTAGAGGCCCAATGTCTCCTCAGCCAAAACCCCCATACTCTTTACAGATTTTCATCAATGGGAGGAGTCTTGATAAGGATGAGATCACTTGAAATAGATATGTTATGGATAAGGTGCATGATGATCTCATTAGGACTCATTCAAAGAAATACAATCAAAATTCAAGGCTTCCCAAGAACCAATTCGTTCTCCATGAAAAGACCTATAAAGGAGGGTTCAAGTCCTAGGGTTTGATGTTTTTATGAATTAACAAAGTTCTAGAGGTTAAGACCAATGAGAAAAAGGTTCCCCGTGATGGATTCCAATAATTACAAGGCTCATGAAACCTTCAAGAAAGTCCTCAAGTTGAGGGAGAAGAAACTAGGGTTTCCCAATTAGTGCAACACCTAGGGAAAGAGATTTTATGGATGAAATTTTAGTAGATGCCCACCAAAATGATAGGTCATGTAGTCAATACCAACCTCTTGGTGTTTATGCCCTCAAACCACCAAAAAGCCTCCTCCCTAAAATTTTGCTCCAAGCCCTAGATTCTCCTTCCTAGCCTTAAAAGGATCGAATTTGAGAATAGAAAGTTATGGAGAAAATTTAAGGTTGATCACCAAAGACTTGGACTAGTGCCTTGTCCTTTGGGCATATGGAACTAAGGATGCTCTAGTTAAGCCTAATTCGTTGCTAAGGAGGCCAAAATTGCATGCCCTATGTATCAAAAGTCTATCATTTACTCACTCAATGATAAATGGAGTTTCTTGGGAGAGATTTTAAAAAAAAATCACCAATAGGAACATTCATTACATGTTATGCATGAGTAACATATGCAAAATTCATCTACATAGCCTTTAAAATTTATTTTCAATAAATTAAGGCACAAACTAGCATAATCTGGAAGCAATAGCTCCATACATTAGACATTCAAAATGATAATATTCAACAAAGAGCACTTACAAGATAACATGCAATATCTCTATCCATTTGACAAAGAATAGCTCCAAAGACAACCCAAATTTAGATTCCAGATCAAAATGCATTCCAAAAATATCCAATAGCTAGAAAGAAACAAATGTGAGTTCCTCTAAGAGGTCTAAAGTTTCCAAGTGTGATGGTGATTGATTACAATGAAGTGATCTCAAATATATGAGTCTTACTAGATCAAATTAGGACAAGAAGCCCTTGCTAAGTCATAAAGTAATGTGAAGAAACACTCTAGGTCACAATCCGACCTAGTAACCATTGTGCAAACGTAAAGATTAGCACACAAAGACGCTGAACTGGTGATGCCATACATGCGTAGGCCCTTCTAGATCATGCGTTGGGCTCCTCCAATGCCAAGGTGAGTGTAGAGGGCTCGAAAATCATGATCTAGGGATTGTCCCCTAGACTTCCATGCAAATCATCTTGTGGACCCCAATTTTTCTTTTGGGGCACAAACAGGATTTCATGGTTCTATTGATGACAAAATAGCCGGGTTTTGCTCCAACGTTGAGGGCTCTGAGGATGTTGCTAGCCCTCCCATGTCTCAAGGGGTGAGACAAACCTCATTTAGGCCTCTGATCAGCTGCCAAACCATGTGATCACTACTAAGTCGGTTAGGGTATGCTAGTCCAAGTGCATTGTCTCGAAAATAATATGGGGCAAAGTGAAACCCTGGTAAGGTGTTGAGGGTGCCCATGGATATGAATGATGGTCTACAAGCGACAAGAGTCCCATGGCTCTTAACGCTTCACCTATGGGTGTCAATATGATCCACTGGTGGACTTAGGCCCCAATTAAGTTGCCCAACCCATAATGAAACCACCTTCTAATCACACACAATATCCAGTCCTGCAACTTATGACATCAAGTACATTCAATCATTTTTGCATCTAAGTGAACCAAGCATGTGTGAAAATTTGGAAACCCAAATTTCTACTATAACAATTGATTAAGTATCTTCTATTTGTTAAATTACTGAACAAATTACTTACTGCATCCTACAACAAATACCGAAACTAATACACTATAGCATTCACCAATTAAATGCAGAAACAAGAAAGTGAGCAAGAAAGAAATACATAACACATGACACCATTATTATTGGACAAGTGTCCCCGGAAAAACCCAATGCGGGAAAACCGGTGCAGAAACTAATGATTTTAATTATTATGCAGTAGTAAATCTAAGTACAATCCGTTGGATGCCCAACTGGCTATCCGATACAGAGAGAAACTATCAAAAATGTTAGTGAGAGAAATCTTACACTGTTCTGGGAGATTCGATTTTGATTTGGGGCTTGCTGACTGGCCCCACGCTACCTCTGTGCAGCTTCTGCGTCAACCCTATGCAAAATTGCGTCACTCTAGCTAGGCTCTATGTCAATCCCTCCGTTGACCTCCTACTGTCTGGAAATTCAATCTCCAGGCCTTCCGGTCTCACACCCCAGCTTCCTGCTGGAGTTAGTAGATCTGCTCCTCTCCGCTGCGGCTCAACAAATGATAATTCAGACTACTTGGCTAGAAGTCTTCTAAGGAAGAATTTCCTCAAAATAGTGTCTCCTTCCTTCTGACGTTTTTCTGCCCCAGCCACTGCTGTAAAAAACTGTGTTTCATCGTAAAACTGCTCCTGCGTTGATGCTTTAGTGTTGCTCCCTCTAACACTAGAAAACTTCGATTTGGAAATCTTTCTCTCTATCGACTCACTCAGAGAGATATTTTCCCACGAAAACTTTGCCCTCCTGGCTTGGACAGCGCAATCCCTCTGGGGATTTGATTTGTTGCCTACACAACACTTCGACTTACCTCCTCTTCAGCGCTGGGATCTTCCAGCTCTGCTCTCTCGCTTCACCTGCAGCTTCAATACCATGTGAAAATTTGGAAACCCAAATTTCTACTGTAGCAATTGATTAAGTATATTCTATTTCTTAAATTACTGAACAAATTATTTACTACATCCTACAACAAATACCAAAACTAATACACTACAATCTTCACCAATTAAATTAAATGTGAAAACAAGAAAATGAGCAAGAAAGAAATACACAACACATGACATTGTTATTTTTGGACAAATGTCCCGGGAAAAACCCAATGCGGGAAAACCGGTGCAGCAGTTGAGGGTTTTAATTATTATGCAGTAGTAAATCTGAGAACAATTCGTTGGATGCCCAACTGGCTATCTGATACAGAGAGAAACTGGCAAAAATGTCAGTGAGAGAAATCTCACACTGTTCTGGGAGATTCGATTCTGATCTGGGGCTTGTTGACTGGCCCCACGCTGCCTCTGTGCAGTTTCTGCATCAACCCTATGCAGAGCTACATCACTCTGGCTGGGCTCTGCGTCAATCCCTCTGTTGACCTCCTACTAACTCGAAATTCAATCTCTAGGCCTTCCGGTCTCACACCCCGACTTCTTGCATTGAATCTCGTCTCTCCTAGCTCGAATCCGAACTCCCTCTGAAGCTCTGCGCTGCCTATGCATGGCACTACGCTGCCTCACTGAACTGCTCTCTGCCTTCTCTCCCTTGCACTCCCTAGATCTAGAAAGCTTCTTCCGGTCTATTATCCCTACCCCTCACTGCAAGAAATCACCTTGATCGATTCTCTAGCAACTGTTGCGCTGTCCTCTCTGAGAAATTCGATCTCTTGATCTCTCTTTGACGTGTTTTCCGAATTCCCATTGAAGTTTTTATAATCCTCCAATTGAGAAATCGACGGCCCATATTAGATTCTAATCAATGGCTCAGATCATTCGGACTCGATCTCCTTCTTCTTCTAGAAGTTTCACCCTCTGTGTTATCACCAAAACAAGAGTTTACTTTTTGTTTTTGCATGGTCTTAGATGAGTGTGTCGAGTCATCTTATGCTTGATGGGTAGGTGTTAGGTTAGTGTGTCTAGTATTTCTTTTGTGTCCAAATAAAGTTTAACACCCTTTTCTGATGTTACATGAGTCCCAAAACCTTGTCTAGAAACTCATAGCTCAAGGCAAATTTGAAAATTGTGAAATTAGTTCTGAAACTACGTTTTCGTAGCGTAGACAGTGTTGCGCTACGAAAACACTGCTCTTTTCGCAGCGCTTTTCGTAGCGTGCTACGAAAGCATAGATTCATAAAGAGAGTCTTGTCAAATGTCAGTCCGGTAAAAACCTGTTAGAATTTTCATGATTAGGTGTCAATCACAAGTCAGTCCACGAACATGCCACCGCTCCAAAATCAGCATTTTGAAATTAGGGGTCATTATGTATCATAATTTCAAAATTTGAAGAAGCTGGCTAGGTATCATCTTCTTAAGTTGCATGTAAACCCTTGAAACCGAGTTGTATTTCGACAGTAAACTTTGGCAATCATTCACCAAGGTTTTTCCTCATCCATCATTCAGGTGAGGCTGATCATTATTCAAACAAGGCTAATCAATTGAATTACAAGACAAACTGGTTTTGTTACAGGGACTTAAAAGAAAGGATGATGGAGGAAAAGAAGTGCCACAGGTCTGGACATTGTTTGAGAACTAAGCCAGAAAATACTGAGGTCATAAGCAGAGACAAAGCGGTTGTGGAGGCCTTCAAGAAAGTAGAGTGATGGAAGTTTTGCGAAAAATTGCAAGGAGGGCATACCCAAGTAACCAAGGAGTTTGCACTTCATTTTGATGGTTTAAAGACAAAGGTCGGAACGCTTGATATGCAGGTTTCTCTAGAGGTTATAGCGTTGGTCACCGAAATTCCTCGGGGACAAGAGCCCTGGTTCAAGAATTTTAGATTCAATATGGAACCCTGCAAGGAATTCTTGAAGCCGCAGTTTTCAGAAACAAACTTAACCAAAGCAGTTCCCAAAGATTACATCAAGGATAGCGACACTAACATGCTCTTCAACATCCAGCGTTATTTCACCTATGAAGGCAAATATCAGAAGGTCTATTCATATCATTTCAAACTTCTTCTACATTTTACTGGTATGATTTCTCTAGATTTGCCTTATTTCGAAGTATAGCTAAGATGGTAAACAAAATTCAGCTAAAGTCTCAAGGGTGTGAGACTTCCCTGTTTCATCATGGCCTAATTAAGTTGATAGTGTTAAACGAACTCAAAAGGGTAAAAAAGGATTGGTCTTCGTTTTTGTTTGTATGTGATTTTGGAACAGAAAAGCCAGGTGAAGGTACTAGCTCTGGGGTCAAAGAAGCTTCATCAGCAGAAGCTAGCAGGTCTGAAATGACTAGGGCAAAAAGTTTTGCCAAGTTAAAGCCACAGAAGCAGGTGAAGGGAAAGGCAAGCAAAATCTCAGCAGCTAAAAGTCCAGCAGTCATTCTTGAAACTCCTAAGTCTGCCAAGGGAAAGATGTCTGAGCTTAAAGGAGAAATACCAGAACAGTCATCTAGCAAAATAGTCCAAAGAAGACTTACCAAGAGCCAGATTGCAAATAACCACTCTGGAAAAGAGGTCTACAATAATGATGAAACAAGGTGTGAAAGAAAGGCAGTGAAGGAGATGTATTGAAACAGTTTTGGGCACATAAAAGAATTTTGGCATAGAAAAGAAGAGCAGCTACAAAGAAGAATACCTATGAAGGGATGTCATTTTGATTTTGGATTAATACATTAGTCCTCTCAAAATTAAAAAAAAAAACTCCCAAACCATTGAGTTTTTGCAGGCCGTGTTGAAAAGAACACACACAGCAGTTTCATAGCGCACTACGAAACTGTTGTAGGGGATCATTTGGTTCTCATAGATGCATTCTGGAGGAAATGCTAGATCAGTTCCAAGTTTTGAAGTTTTCAATGGATAAAGGTTCATGTGTGAACTCTCAGATGTCAAGGATGCAGGGAGCAAAGCTTCAAGGAGTATTCCATAGACAAAATGAAGACTATGCTACAAAAACAGAGTATTTTCGTAAGCACAGTCATGTTCTCATTCACATGCTTGAGTTCCCTTTTTGCACAAATGGAAAACAATGTTTCAACAAATCATTAATGCTTGACACCTGTACACCAGCAGAGAAACTGTTTGAAGATAAGAACAAATGGTTAAGGGCCTAAAAAAGAGGAACTTTGTTTCCTTATTTTTAGGGCAGTTAAGACATTTTGTAGCAGGTTTTTGCAACAACATCATGGTCATCACCAAACTCGAGGACAGGGATGGAAACTGACCAAACAGTGTATTAAAGACTCAGATAAGGGTGTTGAAGACTTGTTTTAGAAGTTCTAGACCTATTTGTATTAGGACTCTTAAAAGATAGCTAGCTGTCAAGTTGTAATTAAATAGTTTGTTTTCTAAATAGATAGGTGTCTAAGTTAGGAATTCAAATTCCTTCAAAGGTGGATGATAGTATCCAATGATATAAAGTCCTATATTAAAGCTTGAAAATCGAATTCCTCAGGGTTGGAAGATTCATTAGTAAAGGAAAGATTGTGTTCTTGTAAAAACTGTGTTTTTCATCAGTGTGATTACTCAAGATTCACAAAGAGGTTATGTGTTTGATGTTCTTATGGCTTTATTCAATTTCTTATTTGCAGTGGTATGAGCTTGTGATACTTAGAATTCATTGGAAAATGCTCTAACTTCCTTCACATGCTTGTAAACTGTGTTGTTTCACTGTGTTATTGTTTTCTTCATAAACCTAAACCCTAAGTGCCTTGACTTCCATATCTTGCTGATCATGTTATTTTGTTGAAAACTATTTTGACTCCATAACCCAACAGAGATTTGCTAATCTCAGTTTCAACCAGTCGTACTTTTGTTCATTTTGTTCCTAGAGTTAGCCATCTAATCAATAATCAAAAACCCTAATCCTAGTGAGAGAGCCCTCTCAAGTTGAGGAGGCTAAGCCTCAACCAAAAGATTGGTTTGAAAGAGTTACTCAGAGTTTGCTTGATCAGCAGCCTATCAAGGTCAGATTTTGTGATAACACTTTGTTTGATTAATACCCTTTAATTATTTTAATTTCCTATGTTTAGACTTAGGCACCCATTAAAAATAATTAATTATTTTAATAAAACTATCTGCGGGTGGAATTTACCAAAACGATTTCTGGGTATTGTGGAATGCAAGTGTCCTAGCCACTCTGCAAATTTTGAGGCTTAGAGCAAATCTGATGCTACCAGAAATCAACAGCAAGCAAGTAATGGGCAATGTGACGCTTCATACAAGGTTCCTTTTCCAAAATTGGGCCCTTACTCACATAATGGTGTTACCTTCCTAGGAAGGAGTGACTAATAGGTGATCCTATTAGATGTTTCCAACCCCCAAAGGGAAGTGACATGTCCTCAATTCTCCCTTCAATTGATAGGTGCCATGTGAATAATGATGGAATGGAGGGGCGAAAGGGGTATTAGGGCCAAATGTTGTGGTCAAAGGGGTAGCAATGATGAGGAATAATCATGGATGCATGAGTTACCCCAACCTTTATTTTTCCACACCTCTTATTTCCTTTTGTTTTTTCTTAATTTTTCTTTGTATTACTGCTCGAAACTCTAGGAAATGAGAGCATGCTTTGAATGATGTGTAGCAATGGTTACCCCCTTAATGGTGGGGTTGTTCATTGCCCACTAGAGGTTGGGACATGCAAGGGTTCCTTTCCATGACGTGGTAGGGAAACATCAGCCCCAGGAACCGGGGATGGCCATAATGATAAGGTGTAGAGCTCATGCTTGGCTTTTGCCCACATGCTAATGTTAAAGTCTTGACCATCCTTTGCATTTTATAGTTTTTTTTCTTTTGTTTCTTCCTTTTTATTTTAGCTATATCAACCTCCTAGGGAAACATTTCCAAGCTCAACCCAGATATGTGGAAAAGGAGAGGGGGTGTGCTAAATAATAGTGGACCCATGGTCAAGGTGGACTCGATGAAGGGAGGTGGAATAAGGGCTTGTAATGTATGGAGGGGAATAATAAGTATGGAAAAGGGATATATGTAACATTTTATCATGATCACGGATTCCCAAGTAGTGCTCCTTGCTAAAGCGATAGGCCATTAGAGGCAGTCTCGCTAGACTAGGATAGAAAATTAACCCCCATTTAAGGTGAGGGAACAAAACTATGGCCTTGACCCTTCTTTCTTCCAAGTCACCCCATAATTCATGCCAAATGCCCAAAATACAAACAAGCATAAGCACCGGAATGCAAAATGAATGAATTACCTTACAATGTGATTGGCTGTGGAATGTGGACCCCCATCGAACATTGTCATATTCCTCATGCATTCCAATGAGGAATACTACGGGATCCCTATCACTTTTATGGCAGGAATATATGTGGTAACCATTTTGTTGTGTCCTTAATGACATGGGAGTCGCCAGGGTGAATGAAATTGCCTTGACAAATGCTTACTTCACCCTACAAGCATTGACTTTAGAGATCAATGAAGAATTAGGGCTTTGTTCTTCCAATGGAGTCGCTAATAATGATATGTCAATATGTCATAGGGGGAAAAAACACACGTTTCGTGTCCCTGACAACAGTGCCAAAATGTTACCGCTCAAACTAGCAGGTGATCTGATAATCACCCTATGAGTGCCATCAGCTGAAGATTTGGTAAACAAAATGTATTACAGACGCATGTGCTGGTGTGTGTTCTGTGTTATTTAAGCAACGAATCGATCAAATTGCCAATACACGAAGATTAAAGGGAAAGACAACAGAGAAATACAGTAAGCAACATAAGGCACAAACAGTTTTTTGATAAGGAGTTCACCCTATTCTCCAGGGCTACGTCTCCAGTCCAGCTTCAGTGGTGGCCTTATTTTATTGTATCTTATAGCAGAGAAATTACAATACAAGGACTCAATATGAGTTCTCCTGAAGCAGATTTTGCTTGGCAAGGTGGTTCTTGGGTTCCCCAAGCCACTCAGAGTTCATAGACTCTTTTTCTTCCTACCAGCTCTATGACCCTCGGTCTACAATGGAAAGAGCCAAATGTGATGCTCCGTCCGGACAGATTCCTCTATGGGAAGGCTTGAATCTTCAAGCTCTCTGGTGCTCGATGCTACCTGTGGTCAGCTCGACCCTTTGTCTCCTCTTCTTGGCTTTACTGTTCTTTATGTTCAGTCCTCGTCTCAGGGTTCACTATTCACTGTCTCTCTCGGTCGCTCAGACTCCTCTCCAATTCTCCAACGAATTCGACTGTCTTCGTTCATGGCTTTAACCATTCGATCCCTATGCCTGTTCGATTCCTCTCCCACCTACGTCGATTCACCTTCCGCAGTTGTGCTTGGAGTTCCCTGTTCGGCATCAACATGAATGCTCAGGGAGTGCCACGTGTCCCCATCTAACTGGTGCCAACATGCTTCGTTGGCTCGTTTCTTCGGTTATGTCGTGGATATGTTCTCCACCATGGCGGTCAAACAAATTCCAAATACTTTTAGATCGCAGCTTATTTCCCTGTCGATTCCACTTCTTTCTATCAGGCACAATCTCAGCCGTCCGATCAGGGCTCCTCCAAATCCAACGTCATACGCATGTCGAGCGCGGTTGACTTGCTCGACTGTTAGCGCGCGATCACGGCAGTTTTTCTCTCACCGTGCTGCCACACATCGATCGCTAAGTGGGATCGCTCCGCTCTCTTCCAAAACCTCTTACCGTTCAAGGGCACCCCGATCGATACCGTCGGTTTTCCAGAGCGCGGGTCCCACCTTTGTCCTTTAGCGCTTTTTTTTGTTTTTCCGCCTGCGGTTCTCCGGCTCCCAACGTGACCGAGTGCTTAAGCGCTAACCACGCATCATAATCGCCTCCTTTTCCCGATTCGGGGCTCCCAAGGGCTGTTTTGACCTCCTACGCAGTCTCCATGGGCCTCGGTCAGGCGCTTTGACCGAGGTCCTCGTCATTCTACGCAGGCTGCCATGGCCACTGGTTCAAGGCGTTTTTTGATCGTTGTTTTGGAATTTTCAAGGATTTGTTCAACTCGATACAGTGAAGGTTCTTGACAGTCTTTTTGTGGATCCGATTCGGATCACAGCCTCCCTACTGAAAAGCTTTTGGACCACCAAAAGTTGGTTTTCTTCAAGCATCGACTAAGTGAGGAAACTGTTGTCTCACTTGTCCAATCTCAATCCACTTCGCATTGCTCAGTTTCAAACCTTTAAGCCCAATCCTGAGGTATTCCACCTGTCCACTACGTGTCGTCCTTACCTTCCTGTCCAACATTGTGTCTTCCTGTAACTCATTAAGGTATTCAGGTAGCAGGTCATCAACAGACGACAATTAACTCTACTCTTCAGGGTCCTCAATTATTGAAGGTTCAAACAACCTCAAGCAATCTGCGTTCACGACTGAGTAGATGTGCATGTAAGCTGACAGATCAAGGCGAAAAGCATTCTCACCAATTTTCTCAAGTATCCTTAAGGGTCCATACCTGATAGGTTTCAGCTTTTTACCTTCACCTTGCATTCTGTCCTTGCTAATATACAGCCAGACTTGGTCTCCAACTTGAAAACTATGCTCCATCCGATGCTTATCATGCCTAGCCTTGTACTTGGCTTGGCTCATTTCCAGTTGTTCCTGTACTTCCTGGTGGATCTCCTAGATCTGTTCAATGAACCTAGTTGCCTTGTCCACATCACTGTGTCTATCAACCATGGTATCTTTACCAAAGACAAAATCCAAAG
>APFE030695698.1:45086-109761 GCA_000404065.3 Pinus taeda | reverse complement strand
ATACCCTTGCACACTTTGCCCTTTCAACTGCCGAAGAGTTTGCCAACTCATCATGGCTTGTTGCATGTAGGCCAATGGATAGAACTGTTTTTTGATTGCAAACACAAATTCACTCCAGACAGAGATGGTCTTACCATGCGTCTTCATATCAACTTGGGTTCTACCTTCCCACCAAACCAAGTCAGTGCCTCCTAGGCGTAGGTTTGCTAGTTGAATCTTACTCTTGTCTGAGTCTATGTTCTGTACTCTACACTACACATCAATTTGTCTAATCCAATTGTCCAACTTTTCAGCATTTAGCTCTCCATCATATATAGGCAAATCAAATTTAACATCTAGTTTAATCAAGGATGCTTTCTTATTATGCACAGGGTTGTTAGGAGGTGTAGGAAAGCCTTCTTCTTTCCCCTTTCCTTTGGAGTGGTCACGGGAATGAGATTCATCTTCTTCCTTATCTTGTTTAGAGCCTGATGAATCTTCATCCTTATGCTTTCTAAAGTCCCTATACATTTCTTCTACCAGAGACTTTATAGCTAAGAAATTTTCTATGAATTGAGCGTTTGGCCCTATAGAACCTTCTTCTGACATTGTCTTCCGAGAATAGACTCTCCCAATTTCAGGATTAGTTTCCACCAACTCTCCTTCTCCTAATTTGAGCTTTGATCTAGTGAGCATTCACAGCTAAACCAACACAAGCTTGTCTAACCTTACAGCCTAAAGCTCTGATACCACCTGATCTGATAATCACCCTATGAGTGCCATCAGCTGAAGATTTGTTAAACAAAAGGTATTACAGACTCATGTGCTGGTGTGTGTTCTGTGTTATTTAAGCAACGGATCGATCAAATTGCCAATACACAAAAGTTTAAAGGGAAAGACAGCAAAGAAATACAGTAAGCAACATAAGACACAAACAGTTTTTTAATAAGGAGTTCACCCTATTCTCCAGGGCTACGTCTCCGATCCAACTTCAGTGGTGGCCTTATTTTATTGTATCTTACAGCAAAGAAATTACAATACAGGGACTCAATATGAGTTCTCCTGAAGCAGATTTTGCTTGGCAGGGTGGTTCTTGGGTTCCCCAAGCCACTCAGAGTTCATAGACTCTTTTTCTTCCTACCAACTCTATGACCCTCGGTCTACAGTGGAAAGAGCCAAATGTGATGCTCCGTCCGAACAGATTCCTCTATGGGAAGGCTTGAATCTTCAAGCTCTCTGGTGCTCGATGCTGCCTATGGTCAGCTCGGCCCTCTATCTCCTCTGCTTGGCTTTATTGTTCTTTGTATTCAGTCCTCCTCTCAGGGTTCACTTTTCACTGTCTCTCTCGGTCGCTCGAACTCCTCTCCAATCCTCCAACGAATTCGATTGTCTTCATTCATGGCTTTAACCATTCGATCCCTATGCTTGTTCGGTTCCTCTCCCGCCTGCGTCGATTCACCTTCCGCAACTGTGCTTGGAGTTCCCTATTCGGCGTCAGCATGAACGCTCAGGGAGTGCCACGTGTCCCCATCTAACTGGTGCCAGCATGTTTCGTTGGCTCGTTTCTTCGGTTATGTCTTGGATATGTTCTCCACCGTGGCGGTCAAACGGATTCCAAATCCTTTTAAATCGCAGCTTATTTCCCTGTCGATTCCGCTTCTTTCTATCGAGCGCAATCTCAGCCGTCCGAACTGGGCTCCTCCAGATCCAACGTCATACGCACGTCGAGCGCGGTTGACTTGCTCGACTGTTAGCGCGCAATCACGGAGGTTTTTCTCTCACCTCTGCTACCATGCGTCGATTGTTGAGTGGGATCGCTCCGCTCTCTTCCAAAACCTCTTACCGTTCAAGGGCACCCCGATCGATACCACTGGTTTTCCAGAGCACGGGTCCCACCTTTGTCCTTTAGCACTTTTTTTTGTTTTTCTGTCTGCAGTTCTCTGGCTCCCAACATGACCAAGTGCTTAAGGCTCCCCCATTTCGGCCCTGTTTGCCCAACGATGTGCGATTAAGCGCTAATCGCGCATCAAAATCGCCTCCTTTTCCCATTCCAGGGCTCCCAAGGGTTGTTTTGACCTCCTACGCAGTCTCCATGGGCCTCGATCAGCGCGCTTTGACTGAGGTCCTCGTCGTTCCACGTCGACTGCCATGGCCACTAGTTCAAGGCATTTTTTGATCGCTGTTTTGGAATTTTCAAGGATTTGTTCAACTCGATACAGTCAAGGTTCTTGACAGTCTTTTTGTGGATCCGATTCGGATCAGTAGGGGTCCTAGGAGGGAATCCTAAAGGAACAATTGTTAGGTCAAGGGAAACAATGGAGCAATATCCCACTGTCACCTCAATTAAAGCTCCCTACTCTTTACGAACTTTCACCAATGGGAGGAGACCCGGTATGATATGGATCACAAAGATGAATAGATCAAAGATAGGATGAAGTGTGATCCTAGAAGCCTATTCACAAGTGGTGGTCTAGGTGCAGGTGTAATGGATAATCGTTCAAATCCAAAAATGATTTCTACAAGTTCAGGTGGAACTTCTTGGATTTTCTTTGGAGTATCAGTCATCTACCACCAAACTTGGCTATTCTGCTAAATTAGCAAAACTGCTTAATTTTAGCCACAATATGACAACCTTTCAATTGCCAAGGAATCAAAAGGAATTCAAACTTTTGGTTAATTCCTTATCGCGTCCGATTTTTCCACAAACATTATCGTGCTAACTCTCCACCGTTGATCTCACCTTTCAATTCAACGGTTGTTGGTTCACCCGATCAACAAAACTAATTGGTGATCCTCCACCGTTAATCAAAGCACACTTGATCCAATGGTTAATAGCGATATCAAACAGAGAAATTGCGCGATGTTTATCCACCCGATAAAGTGGTTTTCTCTCTCCACCCGAGTGCTATGTGTCGGTCGATTAATGGAATCGCTTAGAATTTCAAAAGACAGCGTACCACTTTTTCTCCACCCGATAAACAGCTACACTGATAAACCCACTTTTCTTCCTGGACTAACGCACGAGCTTATTGGCGAGCGATGACCGTTAGATCTATCAGATCTGTAATTCGGATGGTTCTAGACTCCTTTGGGTTAACACAATTTTGTCAAGTATTATTTTCTCTATTCTACCAAACTTAACACCTCCACTACATTTAACTTGTCTCAAACCATATTCTCCGATGTTTTTAGAACATAACCAAATTATTTCAAAACACGGAAAACGCAAGATTGTGCGATATAATACAAATTTTGCATACTCTAATTCAAAAGTCAAACTGGAAATCAATAGAACTCAGAGATATTTCGAAGGAATAAAACACCTCCGGGATTGACTAATTATACACAAATACACAAAGGTACAGTTTCTGTAACTTAATCTTATACAACCTAATCAAGCCAAATCAATTAAAATCCCTTTACAATCATTTAGAACTTACATAAATACTATTTCATTCTAACAATCAGATTCTTAATCCATGGATCGAATCTGCCTAATCTTAGACAATATCTAATCTAGCTGATATTCTCCTTGAGAATGTCAACTGAATCTAAACAACTTGAATTAATTATAAAATCACTCAATCCCTAAATCCTAGCTCAAATCCTATCTAAAAAACTTTGTAAATTGACAGCTAAAGGATCCCACTCCTTTACTTGTAAACTTTTTTTTGTATTTTTGGAATAAATTCGAAGTCTTTTGTCTTTAAATCTCATGCTCCTACATCAGACGCCTGAGGACAAAACTCTTCATGGGCTCCTGTCCATGAGCTCTTCTACAGAACTGCCCAACTTTTGTAGCATGGCATCTGCCATCCAAGTAGCTTCAGCAATTGGTTGATCCTTCCATTTGACCAAATACTAAAAATACTCTTGTCCTCTTGTCTTCTTCAACAATTTCTTGTCCAAAATCCCCTCTGGCTTCAATTCCTTTGCTATAGGTAACTGTTTTACCCAATCAATCTCTTATTCTTCTTGATCCTCTGTTGTGTCACATGCATTTCCACTTTCATACCTATACAAATCAACAACATTGAAAATTGGAGATATTCCAATATCAGGGGGTAATTCAATTTCATATGCATTTGCAGAAAATTTTCTCAAGACTCTGCATGGTCCAATTTTCTTAAACTTTAGCTTGTTATACTCCCTTTTTGGAAATCTTTCCTTCCTCACGTGTGCTAAAACCAAATCTCCAACTTCAAAATTAACTTCTCTCTTCTTCAAATCTGCTATGCTCTTGTATTTTATGTTGCTATCCTGTAATTGTTGTTTTACCTGTTCATGTATTGCTTGAGCTTCTGTAGCAAAATCTTCTCCTTTAGCACTTCTCATTTCAGCTTTTCCCAAGTCTCTCAATTCAGACACTCCCCTTGGATGCATTCCATAAACTACACGGAATGGACTCTGCCCTGTACTCCTATTAGGAGAATCATTATAAGCATATTCTGCCTATGCCAATACTTGATCCCACTGTTTTGGATGTTCACCTGCAAGACTTCTCAAAAGATTACCCAAGATTCTATTTACAACTTCAGTCTGTCCATCAGTCTGAGGATGATAAGTAGAACTGAAACTCAGTTTAGTTCCAAACTTCTTCCACAATGTCCTCCAGAAATGTCCAACAAATCTGGTGTCTCTGTCTGAAACAATGCTCTTAGGTAACCCATGTAATCTTACAATCTCCTTAAAAAATAGATTAGCAATGTGAGTAGCATCACTAGTTGTATAACATGGAATAAAATGTGCCATTTTTGAAAATATGTCAACTACTACATAAATTGAATCATGTCCCCTTTGAGTTTTTGGTAAACCCAAAACAAAGTCCATACTTACCATATCCCAAGGCCTATCTGGAATAGGTAATGGAACATACAAACCTGTGTTTTGGCTCCTTCTCTTTGCATACTAACAGACTTTACAATTTTTCACATACTTTTCCACTTTAACTCTCATCTTTGGCCAAAAATAAAACCGGTTCAACTGTTTATAAGTCTTGTCTACACCAAAATGTCCTCCCAGTCCACTACTATGTTACTCCTTGATGAAATTTGCTCTCATAGAACAATTTGGTATGCACAACTGATTTCTTTTAAACAACAGTCCCTCTTGCAGGAAATAATCTAGCAACTTGCTTCTATCTAACAAAACAAGATTTCTACAAGCTTCAAATGCCTCTTTAAAATCTAGATCTTTCTCATTTAACTTTTTAAGAAAATCAAAACCCAACACTTGAATTTGACTTTCTTGAGCTAAAATTCTTTTTCTACTTAAGGCATCTGCTACTTTGTTTGATTGACCAGTTATATGTTTTAACACAAAATTAAAACTTTGAAGGTATTCTACCCATTTTGCATGCTTCTGGTTAAGCTTTGGATGTTGCATAATGTATTGTAATGCATGGTTATCTGAATACAGTATGAACTCCTTGGACATCAAGTAATGTCTCCACTTCTTCAAAGATTGCACCACTACATAAAACTCCTTTCTTTGACTCATTCAGCTTATCACTGAAATAAGCTATAGGCCTGTCCTCTTGACTCAAAACAGCTCCAATGGCTTCTCCACTGGCATCACACTTCACTTGAAAAGGTTTATTAAAATCAGGAAAAATCAAAATAGGCTTCTCAGTAATCTTTCTCTTCAATAGCTGGAAGTTCTTTTCTGCTTCAGCAGTCCATTTAAATGGTTGTCTGTCCTTCTTTATTGTGTGAATAATTGAAGCACTGATCTTACTAAAATTCCTTATGAATTTCCTGTAAAAACTAGCAAGACCGTGAAAACTTCTTACCTCGAAGACACCTTTTGGTGAAGGCCACTCCATGATAGCCTTGATCTTCTCTGGATCCATCTTTAACCCCTCAACAGAAACGGCAAAGCGCAAATACACCAACTCCTCCTTCATGAATGAACATTTCTTTAAATTTAACAGGTACTTCTCTTGTTGTAGCCTCTGTAAGACATAATTCAGATGTCTCACATGTTCCTCTTTTGATCTGTTGTAAACTAATATATCATCCAGATATACTATTACGAATTTACCAATAAATCTCAAAACTTCATTCATGAGCCTCATAAATGTACTAGGGGCATTAGACAATCCAAAAGGCATTACCATTCATTCATACAATCCTTCATTGGTCTTAAAAGAAGTTTTCCACTCATCTCCCTCTCTAATTCTGATTTGATGATAACCACTTTTTAAATCTAACTTTGTAAAATATCTAGCTCCACTCAAACAATCCATCAAATCTTCAATTCTAGGTAAAGTAAATTTGTACCTTATTGTTATCTTATTGATTGCTCTTAAATCAGTGCACATTCTCCAACCTCCATCTTTCATTGGGCTCAACATTGTTGGCACTGCACAAGGACTCAAACTCTCTCTAATTAGTCCCTTGTCTAACAGTTCCTGAACCTGTTTCCTGATCTCTTCATTCTCTGTGGGAGTCATCCTGTAAGTTGCTTTATTAGGTAGATTTGCTCCTGGAATCAAATCTATATGATGACCGATTTTTCTAATGAGTGGTACTGGTAACCCATCAGGGAAATCATCTACAATGATATCACAATAACTTTCCAGCATCTCTTGAATTTCAATTGGTAAATCAAAAACTTCTGTGGAAGTAATTATTACCTTGAGTTTGCAAACCAATGCAAAACTTACTTCATCTTGTTCCATCTACTGCAAGTACTCATTTCCACTCAGCAAAAGGGTCTTTGGATCAAGTTTCTTTGATGTATCCTCTTCTTCCATTGGTAGCAATGTATGATTGACACCATCTTTGATAAATTTGTATGTGTTCTTCTTTCCATCATGCATAGCTCCTCTGTCATACTGCCAAGGTTTACCCAACAATATATGACACACATCCATAGGCATCACATCGCACAGAATTTTGTCTCTGTATTTACCCAACTGCAACTCCACTTCACATTGCTCATTCACTACCAACTAATATCCCTTTTGAAGCCATGACACCTTGTAAGGTGTTGGATGTTTCCTTGTTTTCAACTTCAACTTCTCTACCACTTCTGTGGAGACCAAATTATCTGTACTACCACTGTCTATTATCATCTGACAACACTTCCCTTGAACCTTACACACGGTCCTGAACAAGGTTTTTCTCTGTGCTGGTTCAACAATTTCCTTAGCTGGTTTTAACAAAATTTTGTTGACTACCAAAGATTTCCCTTTCTCTGGTACAATCTCTTCTTCTATTACCTTTGTTGTTTTCTCTTCAGTTTTTGCAACAACTGCATTTCTCTTATTCATTCCTATATTTTCAAGGCACTCATAAGCTCTGCATCCCAGCTTGTTACATTTGTAACATCTGATTTCTCTTCCTCTACCTCTGCCTCCTCTTCCTCTGGAAAAAAAACTCCCTCTACCACTTGTATCACCTCCTGTGGGTGCATGCTGACTTGAGTTGTTGCTAGCTCCATCGCTAGGTGTTGTAGATCTTCCTCTACCACCTTGACTCCCCCTTCCCCGGAAAGTACCTTTATTTCTGGCAGACTACTTCCTCATGAGTTTTTCTTCAGCGTTCAACACCATCTGATAAGCCTCTTCTACTGTTTTAGGAGACAGTACACTTATCTCATCTTGGATCTCCATTCTGAGACCATTCACATATCTTGCAACCTTCGCATCTGTATCTTGGATTTGTCCTGCTTATATACTCACTTTATAGAATTCCTCTGTGTATTCTTTTATTGTCATAGACCTCTGTCTAAGATTCTGCATCCGTCTAAATAATGTTTGTTGATAATCACTTGGCAAAAACTTACTTTCAGTTTTGCCACCATCCTGTTCCAATTCTTAATTGGTTGTTTGCCAAGTCTTCTTCTTTCTGCCTGCACTCCATCCCACCAAAGTGTTTCATGTCCTTTCAATTTTGTGACAGCAAACTTCACCTTCTTTCCTTCATCTATTTCTTCATAATCAAAGAATTTGACCATGTCATTTATCCAGTCTATCAATTCCTCAGGGCTTAAGCTTCCTGTGTAGATTGAAACTTCAAGTCTAGGCTTGGATGTGGATCTCAATATTGACTTAAAGAATCTCATTTCAGGAGTTACATCTGCAGGTTCTTCTTCTTCTGCAGCTTCAACTTCAGGCTCACTAACATCTCCAGCATCTGCATCTCTTCCCATTTCCATTACTTCCAATCTAGCTTGCATCTGTTGCATAGCTTCCAACACTTCAGCATTTGCAATAGGTCTTCCTTTTCTTCGACTACCACCTCTTCCTCCAACTCTGAAAGCCATGTTGGACTTCTTTTTCTGATCCTTGAGATCCTGTTCAGTGTCAATAGGCTACCCTGATACCACTAATGGTGGTCTGGGTGCAGGCGTAATGGGTAATCGTTCAAATCCAGAAATGATTTCTGCAAGTCCAGGTGGAACTTCTTCTTGGATTTCCTTTGGAGTACCAGTCATCTACCTCCAAACTTGGCTATTCTGCTAAATTAGCAGAACTGCTTAATTTTAGCCACAATATGAAAACCTTTCAATTGCCATGGAATCAAAAGGAATTCAAACTTTTGGTTAATTCCTTATCGCGTCTGCTTTTTCCACAAACATCATCGTGCTAACTCTCCATCGTTGATCTTACCTTTCAATTCGACGGTTGTTGGTTCACCCAATCAACAAAACTAATCGGCGATCCTCCACCGTTAATCAAAGCACACTTGATCCAACGGTTAACTGTGATATCAGACAGAGATCTTGCGCAATGTTTATCCACTCGATAAAGTGGTTTTCTCTCTCCACCTGAGTGCTACGTGTCGGTCGATTAATGGAATCGCTTAGAATTTCAAAAGACAGCTTACCATCTTTTCTCCACCCGATAAACAACTACACTGATAAAACCCTTTTTCTTTCTTGATTAACGCACGAGCTTATTGGTGCGCAATGACTGTTAGATCTATTGGATCTATAATTCGGACGGTTCTAGACTCCTTTGGGTTAACACGATTTTGTCAAGTTTTCTTTTCTCTGTTCTGCCAAACTTAGCACCTCCGCTACATTTAACTTGTCTCAAACCATATTCTCTGATGTTTTTAGAACATAACCAAATTATTTCAAAACACGGAAAATGCAAGATTGTGCGATATAATACAAATTTCGCATACTCTAATTCAAAAGTCAAACTGGAAATCAACAAAACTCAGAGATATTTCGAAGGAATAAAACGTCTCCAAGATTGACCAATTATACACAAATACACAAAGATACAGTTTCTGTAACTTAATCTTATACGGCCTAATCAAGCCAAATCAATCAAAATCCCTTTACAACCATTCAGAACTTACATAAATACTATTTCATTCTAACAATCAGATTCTTAATCCATGGATTGAATCCGCCTAATCTTAGACAATATTTAATCTAGTTGATATTCTCCTTGAGAATCTCAACTGAATCTAAACAGCTTGAATAATTATAAAATCACTCAATCCCTAAATCCTAGCTCAAATCCTATCTAGAAAACTTTGTAAATTGACAGCTAAAGGATCCCACTCCTTTGCTTGTAAACATTTTTTGTATTTTTGGAATAAATTCGAAGCCTTTTGTCTTCAAGCTTCATGCTCTTGCATCAACAAGAGAGGCTCAAGATTGTGGCTTCCTTGTCTTGGAAGACAAGATGGAAGGCTCTCTAGGAAGATTTTGGGGAGAATTACAAGGGTTAGGTTTTGAGTATGTGTCTTATAAAGGAGATTCCTAAGATCTATAATTCTTGTGGAAACTTAGGTTCCAAATGATCTTTGAAGAATTAACCTTGATAGTGCATGAGACCACACGGGACCAAGTGGACTCGAGGTTAGGTCAAGAGGATAGGATTTAGAAACCAATGATATACTTGACCTAATTAGGGAAGGCAAAGGGATCAAGGAATGAATTTTCAATGAAAAGCAATGCAAGGTTCCTAGTCAGGTTTCTAGCCTAAGGGAAACCAAGGGCAAGAATTGGTCTTCGAGCTAGGGCTTGCAATATCTCAAGATCCCACCGTTGGAAACTCATGAAATTTTGAGGGATTCTTGAGGACACATCAGTGTAGTTGTGGACCAAAAATCGAAGTATTCGGATGGCTAGATTGTGAGATAATTGATGCCCTAGGTGACCTATGTAGGCTAAGCCTAGAAAAAGAGTGGAAGGTGAAATAAATAAGCTTTAAAGTGATCACCAGAGGAGGACCAATGCTTTGTCCTTTGGGAGAGATAGAGTCATGGAAGATTTAGAGTTTGGATTGATTTCCACTTGTCAGGAGGCCTAAAAGACAACTTTGTTGGGCATTAGGGCTTAATGGAAGTAGCTTCAAGGTCATTTATACTTTGTTCAACAATATTTGGTGACTTGTCAAGACAAGGATGTCTCTAGGAATATTCATTCCTTCAAACATGGCCCAATCATGATACAACACTACTTAGAGATTCAATTTCCACAATTTAATTCCAAGAAAAGCAACAAATAAACCCTAGAATAGCAAAAATCCCAATATCATGAATGTAGCAAAATAAAGAATTAAAATAGCATTAAAATAGTACTTACATGTGAGAATAATATATCCAATAACCAAGATATGCCAATCATAGAAGCTCCAAGATAAAGAAGAATAACCAAACATCGAAATTCATCCATTCACCCAAAAAGTCTCATCCTCAAAAGATAGCGAAAATCTCACAAGAAGATATGATCCAATCCAATTGATGATACAAATGAATTCATGTCTCTCCTATTTTATACACTCATTAGGAGTTTGAATTACCTAATGTGAGCCTACATTAGCCCATCAACTAAAATAATGTGCAAATAACTATCTATTGGCAACAGGCCCACCAAACTAGCTCATAAATAAAATAATAAACCTCCAAAGAGGTCGAATGATCAATAATGTATGTCGTTGGGCTCTCTAAGAGGCCTAATGAAGTCCATAAGTCCCAAAATGATGAGTTGGACTTTAAAAATTAATGGACAAGGGGTTGGCCCCTTATTCTCCACATAATAAACCTATGGTGCTCCCAATGGTTGTGAGGGCACAAAAGTGGCCTCATGGGTCTCCAACTAAGTTGAAGAATCTTGTAGACCATCTGCAAGGCTCAGATGATGGTGTAAGTGATGCCACATTAGCATATAAGTCCTAGGTCATATGCCAAGTCCATGGTACAACTGTGGGGCGGGCTGCGCAAAGGTGAACCAGGTACATCTTCCTCATCCAATAGGTGAATCTCAAGCGATCTTTGAACATCTTTGGGGAGCCACAGAGTGTTGTCTACTACTGTGGAGGCCCATGTCTCTCAACACATGTTGATTTTGGGTAGCATCGCATGTGCTCTAGCTCCGAAAATTTGTGGAGGGGCAAGAATACATAAGATCTCCACAACCCAGAAATCGTTTGGAGAAATTCCACCCGGATTGTGACTTACTAAAATAAGTAATATTTTTAATGGGGTTCTTAAGTCTAAACTTAGGAAAATAAAAATATTAATGGGTATTAATAAAAATATGGGTGAGATGCTTCTATGAGACAAGGATCAAGTCTTTTTTAATCTTAGCAGTTGATTAGGGACTTAATCTTGGCCGTTGATTCATCAACGAGAAAAGTATAAAAGGAGGCTTGAGGGTCAATTGGAGATACACCATATTGATCAGTTAGTTTGATTTTTCCGGGGCGTGGTTTGCTGAGAAAATCGAACAGGTGATCTAAGTTGCAGCAGAGGTGAAGGGATAGTTGGGGTTAGAGGATCTTCTCCGTGACCCTGAATACTCAACAGAGAGAGGCATAGATACACCAGAAGAGGCAGCGCAGACCAAGGGAGGCTAACGCTAGACCAGGAGGGCCCACATATTGCTTGATGCAGTGCCAGCACAAGGGAAGAGCTGCCCTCCTATAGAAGTTTGAATTCAGCAGGGGAGCAGCAGGATCAACCGAGAAGGCTGACGTCAAAGCTCCAAGAGGCAGAGGACACAACGCAGAGCTGATGCAGTGTCTCAGAGTGCTCCACGCAGGCCCACACAGCTACTGCGAAGGGGTAGTGCAGTAGTAGTCGGGGATAGTCAGTCTAGTTGCTGGATCGAAGGGATTTTGCATGGTGAAGTGAGGTAATCTCACTTAGGTTTCTGCCAGTATATTTTATCTTTGTAACTGGATAGCCGATAGGCCATCCAGAGTTGTATTCAGAACCACTGCTTAATAATAGAAAACCCTCAGAGTTGTTGCACCGGTTTTCCTACATTGGCTTTTTCCGGGGATGTTTGTCCAAAACTAACGGTGTCCCTTGTGTGTTTGTTTTGTATCTATTTCAGTTTATGATTTGTATGTCAATGTAATCTGCAATAGTGTTTTTTCATCAGTATTTAAATAATTAAATAACTTGTTGAATTTAAAAACAAGTAGGAGACAATAAACTAGTGATTGCAGTGGGATTTCTGATGTGTAGATTCAGAAATTTTCACATTGTATCAGAGCATTGCAGATCATAGGACACTAAAGACATTAGCCAGGAGATCTAGTGAATTTGTTGCAAAGAAGCAACTGTCCCGACTGACAGTGTTGTTTCAGAGGCGGAGCAGTTGAAGAAGTGACACAAAGCCAGAGAAGTGACGTAGAGGCTCACGCAGTGCCTACATCAGCATTTCAAGCCTTAGAGGGTGACGCAGTACTCGAGTGGAGCTCACGTAGTGACTGCAACAGGTCTCTGGGTCGGTGCAAAGCCTGAGAGGCTCAAATCAATCAGTTGTTGGGGCTGGAGGAGTAGTGCAGATTCGGTCTGAGGAGATGGTGGAATGTTGTTGTTGTTGGTACATTACAATGTCTATGGAGACAAAGCCGAGGTAGAGGGAGTCACTGCCTTAACAGGTTTCTAGCCAAAGAAATCTAGATCCGGGTTGCTGAGCAGCAACAAAGGAGGATTAAAGAGGAGTGATTCGACATTTGGAGGGAGGATTTCCGTGAAGGAAATCAGGACTTAGAGGAAGTCTAGAGTAGTTTGTTCCTTAGAAGATTTCTAGCATCGAAGAAATCCAGATCTGAGTCTTGCTAAAGTAGCAGCAGGAGAGGGAAAAGAGAACCAGTCCTACATTTCTTTGAGAAGAGGTGCCAGTCAATGGACTGAGGGATCAGGATAGATTGGATGGAGCATCCAACTTTGTCATCTGGAAGGCCAGGATCCTGGTAGTCTTGGACAAGAATCATCAAGGATTATGCCTTGAAAATGGTGGTTGTACCGATCGACGCTGATCTGCTGAAGAAGTACGAGGAGGCCCAAGCGAAGGCTAAATGCATGATTCTAGACAGGGTCAAAGATCATGTGGCCCCACACATTGTTGAGAAGGAAACATCAAGAGAGATGTGGGAGACATTGACCACCTTGTACCAGGAGACTTCTGTTCAACAGAAGATGCTATTGGAGAATCAGCTGAGACAGTACCAGATGCAGAAGGGAGAAGAGATAGATTCCTTCCTCCTCAGGTTGTAAGGGGTTCGAGATCAGCTGACTTCTATAGGGTCTACACCAGATCCTGAGTTCATGGTCAAGACTTCCCTGAATGCAGTCACCGAAGACTGGGAGACATTTGTCCAGAGTATCTTGGGCAGAGCTACTCTCCCCAGTTGGGAGGAGATGTGGGCATCTCTTCGACAGGAAGAGATCAAGAGGCTGACAAAGGCAGGGAATAGCAGCAAAGGAGTAAGATCCAAGAAGGAGGATGAAGAGGATGCATCTCTCGCATAAGCGGGACAGCCAAGGCAGCAAAAAAGGAAGAAAAAGGATATAACCAAAGTCAGATGCTTCAGGTGTGGGGAACTCGGACATTTCGTCACTCAGTACCCTCAGAAGAAGGGCAAGGAAGAGAAGTTTGACTCGAAGGTTGCTCCAGCGAAAGCTGACAAGGAGGATGATGATGAGGATTGTGCCATGAGTGCTCATGCACCTCTGGAGAAGAGGTGGGGCGACTTCGAGTTGTAGTCGGGAGGACTACACGGGGGCAGGATCCTTGAGGTGCCCAAACTCTTCGATCACATACGGCAACGGGAGCCCTTAATGACAGTAGCAGAATGAGAGGAGTGAGTTGGTGCGAGGGATGATGGAGCAACAATGGCAGAGCTAGAGTGCCAAAGTCTAAAGCAGCGCAGTGGAGGTTGCAGCAGTGTGGGAGGCACAGAGCAAATTGCAGCAGCGCATTAGCAGCAAAGGGTCAGCACAAATTAGCAGCAAAGGTAGCTTCAGCATCACGAGGTATCTAGACTGACAAGTATGTCACCTTTTGGGTGGCTTTTCAGTTGCTTACTTCTTAGCAACTGAGTTGCAATGCAGCAGTTAGCAGTGGTAGTGCTATGTGCAGCATGATGCAGCATAGTGGTAGTGCTGTGCAACATGATGCAACATACTTTTCTCAGTTTAGACTTAGGAACTCATTAAAAATATTAATTATTTTAATAGCTCCTCGCTCGAGTGAAATTTCTCCAAACGATTTCTAGGTCTTGGAGATCTCATGTACCTTAGCCTCTCCACCAATTTTCAAGGCTAGAGCACATCCGATGTTACCCAAAATCAACACTCCCTCTTAGCGATGAATGTGCTCTAGGAATGCTTCACCATAGAAGCATCACATTGATCCTCTCCATCGGTCCTCTGTGTTGATACTTGGCTTGCTGCCCCACATCCACTACATTGTTGCTTTCTATCTTGTTGCCCATGACTGATCCGAATTTAAAAAGAAATGCAATAAAGTACAGACATAACCATGAATACAGAGATGCAACAGAAATAATACTTCATTTCATTAATGTAAAATACTGAAATATACTTACAAACAGAAATGGAAATAAACCAACTAAGGTGATGGTAACTTATCTCTGAGAAGAGATGTGGCAGCTACATGCCTCTGAACTATGTTACAATGAGGCTCGAAGGCCTATTTATTGTTGAGAAACAATGGAAAACTCTAAACATCCAAAAACCTAACCCTGTGAGATGAAGTGCGACACTATGGGCCCCGTTTTGGGTAAATTGGTACATCGACTTCCCGGGGTCGTAACTTTGGCATACAATCTCCGTTTGAAGCGAACCGTAGCTTGTTAGAAAAATCTATCCGAGGATTACAACTTTGAATTGTTCTCTATTTTCCCAAAAAACATCGTTTAGGGCCTCAAAATGGCACCAGAAGTTCAGGACCCGAAAAACTGCGAAAAATAGTGAATTGTGCTACAAATAAGGAAACTAAAAAACTGAAAGAGACAGTTGTGGGGGTCCAAGAGGGATAGGTGGGTGGCCACCAACATCCACCTAGATTGTTCCTCCCCCCTTAAGAAGCAATGGTCCCCATTGCATTGAGTTCCTCCATCTACTGAACTTGGTCCCTAGTGAGTTGTTCTACAATCTCTGATGTGTCCAGTACTGGTGGGAAGCATGGTAGAGGGCAGTCCACATTGAACACTTAGTGCAAGCGAAGGAATGGGGGAGTGTTGTGCTCCAAAGCATTGTTCCCCGCAGCCTTGGTACTGGTGTAAGGACCATGTCGCTTCTTGTACTTGTCATTTTTCAGAATGGAGCGGTGATATATCGGCCCGTTGGGTAGAGGTGCTTTGGGAGTCAGATCGAATGAATGCTTGACCTGACAGTGCAACATTACCCCTGTGAGTTGGGAGAAGATGTTCCCGTGTTCTTTCATGACCATATCCATCTGCTGTTGCTGCTGCGTGGAGGAACCCTTCGCAAGGGTCATGGATGTGGCTACGATCTTCCCCTTACTTTGGGAGTGAACTAGACAGAAAATGAATTTCCTAGTCTGGGAGACGATCTTGTTGCATTTCTTAGCAGAGATCAAAGAGGTGGCGGTAGGTGGGGCTACCTCTGGTATCATGTATAATGAATTACGCAAAGAAATAACAACAACACGAGGCCTTGACTCATACACGGCATGTCGCCTCCACAAGTATGGCTGGCCTAATAATATATCACAAACATCCAGAGGTGCAACATCACACAATACCTGGCCTATGAAGGGCTTGATGTTGTAGGGAAGGCCGCACTGCTGACAAACTCGAAGATCTCGTCCTTGGTGAAGCCACCCGATGTTGTATGGTTGCGGGTGTGGTATGGTCGGTAGTACCAACCGCTTCACGACCTCTGCTGAAATGAGGTTCTTTTGGCTCCCACTGTCAATAATGAATTACAGCGGCAAGTGGAAAAGGCGCTCCCCCTCCTCTGGATCTTCGGGCTCATTCTTCTGGATCTTGGCGGTGGCAACAATGGCGTTGGGCTCCGCGTCAATGATCTGCTTCCCTTTGCCATTCCCCTTGTCGGGTTCTCATTCAAGGTTAGAACACGTATCTAATTCTAAAGCCTTCAACTCGGCGACCAGCGACTGCTTGGTCTGACACTCACTTGTGTTGTGAGTGGGGCTCTTATGAAATTCATACCACTTTCTTGTGTCCTTCTTTGACTTCGTGGTGTTGTTCTTTTCTTGTGGCTTCGATGGGTTGTCTTGGGTCACCCCGCCTTGGCTTTGTCCTTTGGTCTTCGGATTTGCAAATCCAAAGTCTCGCTTCTTTTAAAGAGTTTAGACTTTTGTGATCCATACTATGATTGTGAGAATAATTTCGGCAAAATCACATAGAGAATCATTTGTCGACACGTTTCGAACCAACTAGTGTGGTTCATCATCAGGACAAGTTGAGGAACAAATCTGAGCGATCAGTTAAATGCAGGTCCTCCAACGACTACATTTGACCGGGCAATGGATAAAAAGACTCTAAACAGCTAGATTAGACTAGAGCCTAGGGGAAAGGGTCAAGATTAATTAAAATAATCAAATAATATTACAATCTCTCATCTTATGGTAAACCATAATTAAAGAGATCATATTATAATTTAATTTAATTTATTTATTAATTTATTTATTTTCTTATTATTATTTTCCTTATTATTTTTTATTTATTTATTAATTAATTTCTTATTTTATTTATTTATTATATATAATATATATATATATATATATATATATAATATAGATATAATATATAATATATAATATATTATTAATCCAATAAATAGATTAAATTGGATCTTATTTCATTTATTATTTATTTTTATAATTAATCAATCATTTAATTATTTTATTTTACTTTATTGTTTTGTATCCATAGCAATATTATTATATTAATATCAAAATTAATATTAAAATATTATTATTAACTTATTGTATTAACCTTAAGTTAATAGTAATATTATTATATTAATTTCAAGTTATTAGTATTACTATTATATTAATTTCAAATTGATATTATTAATAATATTAGCCTAGCGTAAATTTATTTTATTTTATTTATTTATTTATTTATATTATATTTGTTTTTATTTTTACTTTTATAATAGCAATATTATTCTATTAATACCAAATTTATATTAAATTATTATCAATAGTAATATTATTGTATATTATAATATTAACTTCAGGTTAATAGTAATATCATTATATCAATTTCAAATTAATATTATTAATAACATTAGCCTAGGGTAAAATTATTATTATTATTTATATAATATTATATATATAATATATATATATATATATAATTTTAATTTTATTTTATTTATTTATTACCAAATAATATTACAATTGCCTCATTTTACTTGCCGTTTCCTGATCTTAGTTACAATAATATTATACATGAAACTCATACTTAAAGATTATTGATTAATAAAGAGACTAATGTACATTAAAAGACTGAGACTATTACTAAACTATGAAACCAGGGACAGCTAAACAAACAGAGAGGGGTCAAGAGAAGAAGAGGCTAAGGCAGAAGCGCTGGGATCCATCAACTACTAATCTTCCAGCCGTCATCCCTATTGAGATTCAGAGGTCTTTTCTCGATTTCAAGGGCTTCCCTAAATTTTCGATGGTGAAACTGCGTAACTCTTGCAATAACTTGAGCCTCTTCGATACAGACATGATGTTTAGTTTTCTTGGTATGCTTTGCTAGGGCTGAGGACTTGGCCCTTCCATGCTTCAAGTCTGCTGAGTGCTCACTAATCCTCTGATTAATCGAACGACCAGTTTCACCAATGTATGGGGCCCCACAAGAACAGGGAACGACATAGACACCTTTCATGTCTTTAGGGTCGACAGGTTCTTTAACCGAACGAAGAGAGCTCCGGATGGTGTTAAGAGGTATAAAGGTCGAGGGAATATCATGCTTCTTAAGAATCCTAGCAATCTTATCAGTGGTTCCTTGGATGTAGGGGAGGTGTACCCCCAGGACCCAGTCTCTAGGATCTTTATGGACAGAGGGCTCCTTATGAGCCTTGAGGAAGGCTTTCTGACCTAGGTGTCTACTGTAACCATTTTTAACGAAGACATCCAGGAGATGAGCCTTCTCCTTTGCCAAGTTTTTCTCATCGGAGATTCTCAATGCACGAGTAGCAAGCGTGTTGAGAACGCCTAACTTCTGAGTAGGGAAATGATGAGAGCTGGCATGGAGATATTGATCGGTGTCAATCTTTTTTCAGAATGCCTGGTGGGAGAAGGAACCATCATTATTCTTAGAGATGAGAACATCAAGGAAGGGAAGACAACCATTGACTTCCTTTTCCATAGTGAACTTAATGGCGGAGGATTGTTCATTGAGATGACTGAAGAAGATATCCAACTCATCATGACCATGAGACCAGACGACACCAGTGTCATCTACAAATCTCTTCCAAAGCTTTAGTAAGAGACGGACCGAAGCCAAAGCTCTGGACTCGAAATCCTCCATAAAAAGGTTAGTGACGACCGGGGATAGGGGGGAGCCCATGGCCACCCCACAAGTTTGCTCATAGAACTCTCCTTCGAAGCTGAAAAAGGTTGAAGTAAGGCACAACTCAACTAACCAAGCGGTATTTGGGTCAGTGAGCCTGTAGATAACCCCCATGGCCTCATTGATGGGAATACAAGTATAAAGGGAGACCACGTCGAAACTCACCAAAATATCATCGGGGTCAAGCTTTACCCTCTTAAGATCATCAATAAACAACGTAGAGTCTTTGACGAAGGACTCTATGCGGCCAACCAATGGTCTAAGCTTTAAGGCAAGAAATTTCGCAAGGAGGTAAGTAGGACCACCGATGGTATTGACAATAGGTCTTAAGGGAACCCCTTCTTTGTGGATCTTTGGAAGGCCATAGATCCTAGGAGTGATGGGGTTGCTTTCTATGAGTTTCTGGGATAAAGAATTAGTAGAATTACATGACTTGATAGCAAGAGCAACTGCCCTCGAAACCTTCTTTAAAGGATTCTTAGAAAGCTTTTTGTAGCTCCCACTATTGCAGAGATGATCCAACATCTTGGAGCGGTAATCATCCCTGTTAAGGATGACTCTTGCCCCTCCTTTATCGGCTTCAAGGACAACAATATCGCGATTCTGGTTTAAGGTTTTTAGAGCCTCAAACTCAGCTTTGCTGATATTTTTTTTTTTTAACCACATGGTGAATCGGTAACTATCAAGCCTAATCCAGGAGAGACCCGGGATCAAACCTCATATTTGGCCACTATAACACCAAGAGTATATCCAACCACCTGTAAGTCGGGTATACTAATATCCTATATGATTTTAGCAAGAGCAGACTCAGACGGTTTGGGGAGTCCGCCCCTCTAGCCGCCACCATAACAGGTCACTGTACTCCGTGAGATTTGAACTTCGGGGCGGTTTTGCCTTCCCAAGGGCCACGGCACAATCTTGCCTAATTGTGTCCTTAGTTTTATTAGGAAGGCTCTTAATACCAAATTCGACGCTGCAGATGATGTCTTCAACCAGAATTTTCTTCGAAGCTAAGGCAAAATTGAGACCATTACTTAAGAGACTGAAAACAGACAGGGGAAAGGAAAAGCTAGAGAGATTGACCACTTTATTGCTAGGAGGCAAAGGGCGAGAATTACTCCCTGGATTAAGGTTATTATTATTGTTATTATTATCGATATTAATATTATTGTTTATTCCTCTACTATTATTAATAATGTTATCATTATTTAAATTCTGGTGTATATTATACGTACTAATATTAATATTAATATTATTATTAAAATTAATATTAATATTATTATTAATATTAATATCATTATTATTATTGTTATTACCGTACATATTATTGTTACTATTATTATTATAAATATTATAATTAAGATCGTTATTTTCATTATTATTATTAATAATACTATTATTATTATCATTACCATACATATTATGGTTACTATTATTATTATACATATTATAATTAACAACGTTATTTTCAATTTAAACTTCTACTCGATTTTGACAGCGTATCGGTACGCCGTGCCGAGCAAGGAGATGTTCAAGAATTCCATCTCGTCCTGGATGTATCTGTGTAGGTAGCTGCGGTAATTGAGTAGCAAATGCAGCTCAGAGTCCTTGATACCCAACTGTGTGCGAAGGGTATGAAAAATGTTTGTGAACTCTGGCACATCTTGGTCCCTTACCTGCCACAACGTGGTCCATTTTATGTATATGTCCTCATAGCTTTTGATAGGGTAGTACTGCTCCTTGATGGCATCCCAGAATGAATTCCAAGTGGGTGCAGCTGAAAATAGTGAACCCGTACTTTCATCCTTCTGCTCGCAGTAGGTTTTCCACCAGTCCTTGACATGGGGGGCTGCTTTGAGAAGAGCGAAAATAATCTTTTCCCGACTGGAAAAATCATGAACAAAAAAATACCCATCTAGCAGATTTAAACCATTTATTCTACAGCATCTGCGTCTATCTGACCCCTCAAAGATGGGGATTTCAAAATTAACTTGTACCTTAAAGGGTGTGGCATTTCCAGAGTAGCTGTTGGAAGCCGATGCGTCGCATCTGGGTAGCCGCTGAAGGATCTAGGCGAAGTTTTCCATCATCGCGTTCCTTTGTCGCTTGAGGGCTTCTTCGAGCAAGATTTTGATAGGATCTCCCGCCCCCTCATTTTTCTTTTCATCTTCCATGGGAGGTCGTCGAGGTTTGCAAGGCTGATCTTGCAAAGGTTCAACCAGATCAAGCCCTAGCTCCTTATATCCCGACCTCGTTGGGGACATGCAAAGAAAAACAGAGAAAAAGTAGACCCCTCTGATACCACTGATCCGGATTTAAATAGGAACGCAATAAAGTACAAACATAACCATGAATATAGAGATGCAGCAGAAGTAATACTTCATTTCATTATTGTAAAATACTGAAATATGCTTACAAACAGAAATGGAAATAAACCAGCTAGGGTGATGGTAGTTTATTTCTGAGAAGAGATGTGGCGGCTACATGCCTCTGAACTATGTTACAATGAGGCTCGAAGGCCTATTTATTGTTGAGAAACAAAGAAAAACCCTAAACATCCAAAAACCTAACCCTAAGAGATGAAGCGCCACACTATGGGCCCCATTTTGGGTAAATTGGTACATCAACTTCCCAAAGTCGTGACTTTGGCATACAATCTCTGTTTGATGCGCACCATAGCTCGTTAGAAATATCTATCCGAGGAATACAACTTTGGGAAGAGAAACATTGGTCGTTGGACCCATGTTGCTCTCGATTTTCCCAAAAAACATCATTTAGGGCCTCAAAACGCCTCCGGAAGTTCAGGACCCGAAAAACTACTAAAAATAGTAAATTGTGCTACAAATAAAGAAACTGAAAAACAGAAAGAGACAGTTGTGGGGGTCCAAGTGGGATAGGTGGGTGGCCACCAACATCCACCTGGATCAATGACACTGCCACTGCCACTGCTACATCTATACTGCAGCTCCCTCTCAAGTCTCAACATGCTGCATCATGGTGCCCATAGCGCTGCCATTGCTAACTACTGCACTACAACTCAGTTACAGAGAAGTAAGTAACTAACTTCACCCAAACACTGACATCCTGGTTAGTCTGGAAGCCTCGTGATGCTGAAGCTACCTCTATTGCTAGCATGTGCTCCCTTTGTTGCCACTGCACTGCTGCAACCTTTTTTGTGCCTCTCGCACTGCTGCAACCTTTTTTGTGCCTCTCGCACTGCTGCAACCTCCACTGTGTTGCTACAGACTTCTGCACTCTAGCGCTACCTTGCCTCTCCATCACACCTTGCTCCACCCGACACCTATCATCATGCTACTACCTTTAAGGGCTCCCGTAGCTGTATGTGATCTAAGAGTTTGGGCACCTCAAGGATCCTGGCTCCCTTCTGTAGTCCTCTTGACTACAGCTCCAAGTCTCACCACCTCTTCTCTAAAGGCACATGAGCATTCATGGCACAATCGTCATCAATCTCGACATCCTTCTCCGCCTTTGCTGAAGCAGCCTTTGAGTCGGAAGCCTCCCCCTTGCCTTTCTTCCTATTGAGAGGCATAATGTCCCAGCTCCCCACAATTGGAGCACTTAACCTTGGAGATGTCTTTCTTCTTCCTTTTTTGTAGCCCCTGTTGACCCGCTGATGGGAGAGCTGCATCCTCCTCCTCCTCTTTCTTGATTCGAACTCCCTTACTACTACTCCCTGCCTTGGTCAATCTCTTGAGCTCTTTTTGTCGAAGAGATGCCCACATCTCCTCCCAACTGGGGAGGGTTGATCTTCCCAAAATGATTTGGAAAAACGTCTCCCACTCCTTGGAGACTGCATTCAGGGCAATCCTGACCTGAACTCTGTGTTGATTTGGGGTAGCATTGGATGTCCTCTAGCCACGAAAATTGGTGGAGAGGCTAAGGCACATGAGATCTCCAATACCCAGAAAGGGTTTGGCAAGATTCTAAATAAATTGGGAGATATTAAAATAATTAATATTTTTAATGGAATCCCTAAGTCTAAACTTAGGGAAAATAAAATATTAATGTGAATTAATATAAAATTGTGTTAGAATCAGCCCCAAGAGTTAGCTCAACTGGTCAAACAAGTGCCTCGTTGTTCGGGAGATCACAAGGTCAATTCTCCCCGAAACCCTTGGGGTTAGGACTAGCTATTGGTCGCAGGGCTTGATACCCTTGATCAAGCTCAGATATTTTTGTGGACATAGTGGCCACCCAGTGACTGCAGGTGTCCGTGAACCACACGTGAAAAAAAAAAATCAGGTGCACGTCAAAAAGGCATGGATCAAGCCAGATCTAATCTTAGCCATTGATTAGGGACTTAATCTCGGCTATTGATTTGTCAGCGACAAAAGTATACGAGGAGGCTTGAGGGTCACTTGGAGAACACACCAAGAGATCAAGATTTCGACTTTCTGGGGCTTGGTTTGCTGAGAAAGTTGAGAGAGTGATCAGAATTGCAGCTGAGGGGCAGTGAATACAGAAGCAGAGAGGCAAAGATAGCAGCAGGAGGATCAGCAAAGTAGCTGGAGAGACGGACGCAGAAGCAGCCAAGGGTTCACGCAGAGCCAGCCAGGGCTCATGCAAAGGCAGCCAGGAGTTGTGCAGTGCCTCAGATGGCCAGCGTGGGTGACGCAGAGGGCCAGAGGACTGACGCAATGCTTCCAGAGGCTGACGCAGGCCAAGCCAGAGTGGCATTGGGCTAACGCTAGGCAAGAGAGAGGCTAACACAGTCCTTAGAGGCTGACATTGGGGTTTCATGGGGCAGATTGGAGCTGTGGAGCTGCTAGAGTGTTTATTCAGGGTTTCAACCGGAATATCTGCTTCCGAGTAGAGAGGTACTACTACCGATATTTTTCTCTATTGGATGAGCCGAATTTGGCACCTAGATTGTATTCTGAAACTGCTTAATAAATCAAACCTTCAGATAGCTGCACCGGTTTTCCCGCATTGGGTTTTCCGGGGACATTAGTCCAAAAATAACAATGTCACTTGTGTGCTTATTTCTATTTCCTTCAGTTGATGATTTGTAACGTGTTGAGCATGTACTTGTATTTATTTCCAATATTTACATGGTAAATAACTTGTTAATTAACAGAACAAGTAGGTAGGAATAAATCAGTAAAGTACATGAAGGGTTTCTAACGTGTCAGACTTAGAAATTCCAACACTCTAAATCTCGTGTAGACCTCACGGAAGTAAGCTGGTCGTGAGTCCTTTGCGACCTGAGAAAGAAGGGATGTATCTCCTCTCCTTTCTGAATCTAATACTGTCTCAGCTGATTTTCTAATAACATCTTCCGTTGCACAGAAGACCCCTGATACAAGGTGGTCAGGGTCTCCCACATCTCCGTTGTTGCGTTCTTCTCAGCAATGTGTGGTACTACATGATCTTTGACCCCGTCTAGGATCATGCACTTGGCAACATAGACCAAGGGAGGCTGACGCTGGGCCAGGAAGGCCCACGCATTGCTTGATGTAGTGCCAGCACAAGGGAAGAGCTACCTTCATGCAAAAGTCTGAATTCAGCCAGGGAGTAGTAGGATCAGCCAAGTAGGCTGACGTTAGAGCTCCAGGAGGCAAAGGAGGCAGCACAAAGCTAACGCAATGTCTTAGAGTTCTCCACGCAATCCCACGCAGCTACTGCGAAGGGGTCGCGCAGTAGTAGCCTGGGATAGTCAGTCCAGTTGCTGGATCGGAGGGATTTTTCCGGGTGAAGTGAGGTAATCTCACTTAGGTTTCTGCCAATATATTTTATCTCTGTAACTGGATAGATGAGAGGGCATTGAGAGTTGTATTCAGAACTACTGCATAATAATAGAAAACCCTCAGAGCTGCTGCACCAGTTTTCCCGCATTGGGTTTTTCCGGGGGAGTTTGTCCAAAAATAACGGTGTCCCTTGTGTGTTTGTATCGTATCTATTTCAGTTTATGATCTATATGTCAGTGTAGTCTGCAGTAGTGCTTTTTCATCAGTATTTAAATAAGTAAATAACTTGTTGAATGTAAACGCAAGTAGGAGATGATAAACCAGTGATTGCTGTAAGATTTCTGATGTGTAGATTCAGAAATTTTCACAACACACACCCTACATGTGCCAATGTAGCTCTTTGGAGGGTTAGGACCCTGTATAAGTAGACCAAACCCAAGATGGAGACCACTTGCAATCCTGCATAAGATCCAATGCGTCCCTTAACCTTCCAGTACAACAAGCCATAAAGGAAATTGAGTAAAAGAGCTTACAACCCATGGATCACAAGTGGGGACTTCATAATGGCCTGCCCTTCCATAATGGGCTTTGGCGGGTGCTAATGTCTCCAATTTCCAAATGGGGTTAACCAAGTATTCCATTAGGTGATTTCTACTTCTAAATGGGATAATATGTCCAAGGTATATCCTTTAAAAGGTGGTGGCATGTGATAAAGAGATGGATGGAGTAGGGAATGAAAAGGGGTAGCCTGTGGAAATTTCTAAGTTTGACACATCAAAAATCTCTACTGCATTATCTGGTTTATTATCTCCTACTTGTTCTTTCAATTAACAAGTTATTTATCAATATAAATACCGAAATAAACACAAATGCAGCCTTCACACATACCCAGCAAAATGTTGGAAAAGGCCTCAAAACACTTACCCGGTCTCCACCTCAAGTTTTAGGCCCAAACTCCCTTCACTCCTCGACTCCCAAGTGTCACCTCCAAGCATGCAGTTACTGCGCTGTTGCTAGTGTCCTCCACACAAACTCGCACTCCCACTGCTGGAACAATTGGAAAAGGATGGAACTCCCTCTTTGGTCTGGGACTCGAAGCCCACCAAAGCAAGGGTTGAGATCTTCGCTTGGAGACATTGTGCTAAACAACACTTGCAGACTTGTCTTCCGCTTAAGCGTGCTATGTCAAAGACAAGTTTATGAATAGATAAATGAATGAACAAAATGAGTGCCTCTTGCTCTATTTATAATCTTTGGCTCCTTCTATCCTTGTGGTCCCCACTCTCTCTCTCTCCTAATTCGCACTCTCTTCTCTTCTCTCTCTCTTACAAGAGTGTGAGTTCCCTCCTTGGGTCGAATTTCTCTTTCTTGTGGTCCCCACTTTCCACTAGAGTCGTAATATTCTCTTTTCCTCCTAATTCTCGGTGTCGGAATTGCGTTCTCTCCCCAAACTCATCTCTAATGCTGAAAATCAAAATTGGGGATATTACAGTCCTCCCCGCCAAAAATTGATTATCCTCAAGCAATGCATGAACTAGCGCCTCCTCTGTCTATTGATCACCCCTAACATCATCAGTAATATTGGGGTTCCAAACGTTCCGCTGAGTCATTCCAGGTCTCTACACTATCCTTACATGAAAGAATCCCTCAATACCAGGATCCCAATCCATCCTATCCCACCTGAAGCTCCCCTCGCTCCACTCACTATCCTGCCCAGTATAAGTACCAAAAGTCCCCTGTATACCATCAATGAGTAGGGGATCATGATAATGTGGCACCATGCCCAACTCCTTGTGAATTTTTCCTACCACGTAGGCCATCCCATGCACTCCAGGAGTATACTCTCTAAGGTACCACCCAATCCCTGCAGAGATAGCATCTCGCTCAAGTGAGTTTCTCCTGATATCATCCTACTGGCCCACCTACCATGCTAATGAAGTCCCCCACGCCATCGGTGACTCGCTAAACCCTAATGGAAGATCTGCATGATCTGCCCCTATAGTAGTCAGCTCATCCCTAAAGGTTATTGAGCTGTGAAGAGCGGTTATGATCAGGTCCCTTGCTCATCGCAGAGTCATGCCATCATGCTGAAGCTGCGCTACTCTGATTATGACATACTCCCCACCGTGTGCGAACTGTATCCTCCTCTCATGAGGCCTAGTGGCGAAAGGTCTATGAGAGCTAAGTTCATCCTGCACGGGCATCCCCATGATGCCAATATCTACCCCTCCACTACCAATCTTGACCCTGAGCCATAACAAGATAAGTCAGCCTCGCCATGTCATGGAGGTCTCAGTGATCCCCCATGTGTCAAACCCAAAGTGAACTTTATCACCCTCTACAATGACCCCGTTCATCACAAAGGGGAGTAATCCACCCGCCAACAGGGTCCCTGGATCCCCCAAACATATAGGGAGCTCATAACTCCCTCTCCTCACAGGATGTCGCTACGTAGTGTTGCTATCTACTAGAACCCATCTAGCCCTCATCTCTGACCCCTGTATGTACCCCCTGGGTGGACCCCAAGTATCAGGAGTATGTCCCATGCATGTGAAACTGCCCTACCCCTGCCAGACCACGCAGATAAATCCGCTATCCCAACTCCTGACAATACACTTGGACACTGTTCGGAGTCTGGGTACCCTCTTGAAGACGAAGTCTGCCATCCACCATCCCTCAAGTGTGAGCTCAAGGGTGGAACATATGCTACCTCAGCTATCAACCACGCCATTCCTAAGCCTGTATCCAACAACTCGTGCACCTACCAAGGGTCTCAACTGGATAGTCTCCTCCCTTTTTATTCTGGTCTTGTCATAGAACAAAGGGTTTCCCACAGGTTGAGCCAAGATTATGCTCTGATACCACTGTAATATTCTTAATGGGAAATATACAATGATAAACAAAGAAAACATAGACATAAAACCATGAAAATCAAACACATGAATTAGTCCATGAAATTTCACCAAAATCTACGCTACTAAGCCATTTTATTATAATAAGAAGACGGTACAATGAGGTGCTAGAAAGAGTGCCAATGGGCTTTCTCAAGGCAAGACAACTAAGCCCAAATGAATAATAAGAAGCCCCTCTCAATGTGTTGCTACTCTCTCCTAGCTCTACGCTGAAACTACCTAGAAATATGCTATTGGTTGTGAAGAATTATTGCTAGGGCCTCCTTCAGTGCTCAAAACATTTAGGGAAATTAACCTCGAGCTCTCCCCCAATAACCCAGAAAAACTCAACAAGGAATTGGCCAAATGTTGACCGAAGGAGTTTCGACCCAAATTTCCCTTAGCTCCTCTAGCTATTGGCTGACTTGGAACCCTTGTTTGACCCCTCAAATCTGCCCAGAAAATTTTGCCAAATTACTTCTGAGGTCCTTGTCAAAAACCTAGAAAGCGTTTGTCCTAGTTTTGATGCTCCAAAATTGACCCCAAATGCTTGGCCCTCCTCCACAAGCAAAAGATGCAACCTGTAGCAGATGTTGCGTTTGCTTCTCTGCCAAAATGTTGGAAAAGGCCCCAAAACACTTCCCCGGTCTCACCTCAAGTTTTATGTCCAAACTCTTTTCACTCCTCGACTCCCACGTGTGTCACCTCCAAGCATTGTGCAGTCCCTGCACTATTGCTAGTGTCTCCTCCACACAAACTCGCACTCCCACTGGTGGAATAACTAGAAAAGGATGGAACTCCCTCCTTGGGCTAGCACTCGAAGTCCACCGAAGCAAGGGTTGAGATCTCTACTCAGAGACACTCGTGTGCTAAACATCACTTGTAGACTTGGCTTCCGCTCAAGTGTGCTATGTCAAAGACAAGTTTCTGAATAGATGAATGAATGACCAAAATGAGTGCCTCCTGCTCTATTTATAATTCGTGGCTCCTTCTCTCCTTGTGGTCCCCACTCTCTCTCTCCTAATTCACACTCCCTTCTCTTCTCTCTCTCTTCCAAGAGTGTGAGTTCCCTCCTTGGGTCAAATTTCTCTTTCTTGTGGTCCCCACTTTCCACTAGAGAAACAATATTCTCTTTTCCTCCTAAGTCCTAGTGCTGGAATTGCGTCCTCTCCCCAAATTCATCTCTAATGCTGAAAATCAAAATTGGGGATATTACAGAGACAATGATTGAGCATTAGTAGATTATATAATGTTTGAATCTACAAATGTTATTTTTAAGGCTTGTTAGGATGTTTCAAACGTTTCGAAAATGTTGGAAAAGGAAAAGATTAATTTTTTGAGTGGTTGGTGTCATTCAACATGTTATCAAGGAAAAATAATATTTGTAATCAAAGGGGGTTAAGAGTGTTGAGAATTTGAACCCTTGTGTCTCAAAGAGTAATGAAGTAAATGGTACATAGTGGGAAATGTAACCAACGCTTCATCATGGAGAGGAAATGTAAGGAGCTGGTGATGGCTGGGTCGAGAACATCGAATTTGAGCTTCAAATGACATTAAAGGAGTTTATATTGGGTGGGAGGAGGAAATTAAGAGAAAAGGTAAGGAATATAATAGAAATATATGCATTTATCCTCTCACAAATGAAATGAGACCAACAATAAAATGGCCTATATGCAACAGAACAGACTTTGGGGAGTGTTTGTGACTTCAAGCAAACATTAACTAAGGAAATAAGTCGGGGCAATATCTTGGCTTTCATAGACCTTTGAGAGTGAATCCATTTGATGAATTTGGGTTCCATAAAGCATTATCTTGATTGCTGAAATAGTAGACAATGAACTAAGAAAACAACACAGAGAAGTTTATGTGGTGGTAAAGAAATCATGCTTGACAATTATCCACCATTATATCTAGCGTTTGAAGATATACCATCTATTTAAGCACAAGGGTCATATCATTTTCCTTAATTCAAGAGCAGAATACACTTTATACTAGCCTCAATTATTTTGGAAAACCATGCTTTAGTTTATCATTTTTACTCTCTGAAGCAGTTCATGTGCTTTTGATCCATTCAAAAACACCATCGGTTGCATCTGTTCGTTATATTTTTCAGATAATTTGTTTTTAAGTGGCACTTGAGTTCAAGCAAACCATCAATTCCATACTTTGTTTCTAAGTTGTCTCCCCAAGCCAAATTCTTCTAAACATCTTCCATATAGATATTGAATTCAAACCCATATAATTTTCAAGTACAATTCAATTGCTTTATATTCATTGTTAAATTTCCCCTTATGATTATAAGATACAATTATTTTAGATAGGTTTCTCGTTCATGTAGGCTCAGGTTTTCCATCGTCCTTTTATGGAGGGTTACTGAAACTAATGCTTTTGCAGTAACATATACCTTCATCGTGATCCAGAATTCATGCCCAAGAATTCAGCAGCCTGGAGTGCTTGGAATTTTTTAGGAAGCCAAAATAACCACGTATGTGTGACTTACTGGCTTAACACATTACAGGTATGTACCTTATTAATTCACATATTTTGAAGGCATTTTGTTTGGCAATTTCAGTTAGTTTATTATCATATAGTATTATATGCACATTTATGCTGGGACTGACCTCGAGTTAGTAATTACTGCTTGCTAATCCAAATGGCTTCTAAGTTCTATGTGAAGAAGACTAGAATATTCAAAGCTCATATTATAGCTTTTAGCTTTTCACACATATACTGATATTGATGTTCATGCAGTTCTTGTACATAGAAAACCATTATGTGAATGCTTTATGCACAGTACGTACTGAATGAATTTGCTGAACAAACCCTTGCTAATAAATTGGATAAATTGTTGCAGAATTTAGGCAACACGGGCCTACCTTTCCTTGTAACTCTCAACCCTCCACATGCACCTCAAAATAACATTACCATTTGGTCTACGAGTCATCCAGTTCCAACACCTGCTGCAGCACAAGCATCAAAAGAATTTGATGTCATTCAAGGAAAGAGAGGAATATGGTTCTGTGGTGCATATCAAGGTAGAATGCAATTGACCTTAAGTTTCTGATTTGGATGGTGCTATTAATGTTTACTTACATTTATTTGTAAAGCAACAAAAAAATTGTGGTTTATTAAGATAATACAAAAAAATAACTACATCTATTACAAAATGCACAAGTGATTCCATAATGAAATAATACCCATGCATGATTCCGTAGGTTCTGTGCTTTAAGAGAGGCTCCTTCCATGGAAAAAATAAATAGACCATACCAATGATAAAAGAGCAAAAATGGCAAAGAAGATTTATGTCCATCATTATTCCTTTGATTTTCTTAGTGAAAGGCCCTCAATAAATTCATCACTTACACCATTGACCAAGAATCATTTAAGATGATTTCTGATTGGAGGGTTTACCATTATCTTCTCAAGGAAAAAGGGGGAATTTTTATATGGAACAGAAAAACAAACTGTGAATATGTTTAGGTTCAACCGATATCCTTTGATAGGTAATCCTTCCTAAAATGACCCCTTGTGCTATTCTTGATCCTCAGAACTTGTTTACTTATGCCTCCTCTCTTTTCAATGTACCCAACCATGATAATAGATAGATCTCTAGCATGGTGTTTCTTTACTGATCACATGGCACTTACAATTTTAATATTAAGTCCAGTAAAGAAAAAGACATTGAGATCTGAAATCATAGCTCCACAAGCATATTGCTAGCAACAGACAATGCTGATCTTTTCAGCCATCATCATTCATACGGGTTCCCTCCTACTTTGGGCTCACATCTTATTCATCCTAAAACCAAGTTTGGTGAGAAGTTCTTATTTAAAAAAAAATAAGCATCTTATATATTTCAGTAGTGAAGGACAACTTAAGAACCATAAAAGAGTACACATAAGAAAAACCATTGAACAAACCAATTTGACAAGGCTGGCCCACAGACTAATTCAACAGCTGAGCCTGAAGACCAGTTTGACAGTGCAGCACAATATGAGAAAAGTAGACCGACTTGGGACTTTAAATTGATTGGACTAGTTTCTCCATTACTTGCAATATTTATATTGACTATGAGGTGCATCTACACAAGTTTTCCTACATTTTCCTCTGCATACAGCAGTTGCACTCTTTTTCTACTACTACAACTTTTTCATAGTTTCAAATGTTACTAATTTAATGTATACTTGGGATTCTGAGGATAACTTGGATATTATTGTAAAGATTTACTACAAAACTAAATCTCTTTTGCCAAAAATAATTTGACAATGTACTAGCATTTTGTATTCTTTATGAAGAAAATGATTTCATTGACTTCTTAATCTCCTCTATATTTGCATCATGCAATATCACAAGAGTTATTTATTGGCACTAGAATGTGGTGAACAGTCATTACATAATTACTTTGTCTAAGTGTTTTCTTTCCTTTTATATTCTGGGATTCGCAGACCCTTTTGCATGCTTATTACGTTTAATTTAAGGGTTACAAGGTGATTGACTTGATTGGCACAACAACATACGTAGAAGAGCTACAAGCAGGATATCACGATTGATGATTTATATATTACCTACATTTAGATCCACTTGTACTCGTGGTAATTAATAGATGCATTTCTTTCTTGGATATTCTGACATTATAATTTGGATAAAGTGTAGATGTGGCAGGTCAGTTGTGCCATAGATTAGTGAGCTGGAAAATCTTAATTTCAATAACATAAAAAGAAACCTATGAATGTCAAGTGGTGTTGATCATGCAAGTTTTGGCTGAATGGGAGGCTTATTGATGGCCATATTCTACTACCTCACTTGAGGCGTCTAGTAAGAGGATTGATTAAGTCACCATCCATAGAACTTGAATAGGTGCATCCCACAACATTTTAAGGATAGGGAGCCCAATCAATCATTGTCATAAGATAGCTCCAAACAAAAATTGATTCTCTCCTATTACCACCTGTTGCACTCAAACTGTCAAAGTTCCAGGGAAGCGGAAGTAACAACTTTTTCAACAAGGATCGGATCACATAGTAGCAGTCCATGTGTCATGGTCATCCCATTCTACAAGTTATATATTGCAAATGATCTTAGTAAAACCTTGAGTCTATGTAACAACCTAGGTAAGCATGTAATTGATGACGAATTCCATCTTAGGGGGTTTTTTAACCTCATTGATTACCTGTGTTTTTTGACACAGCTAACAAAAGAGTTTTCTCCCTCCAGCTTAAACCCCCAAAAGCTAAGGTGAAATTTATTGTTGGATTATCAGGTGAGTCCTAGTGTTTTATTCGAGTTTGATGTAAAAGTGGTTTGGGAATAATTTAAGCTGATTGGCTTAATTATTTTATTACAAATCACTTGTTTTACTAGATCATATTGAGTTGCAGATGGATTATGTGTCTTGATGGCCTAAGACAAATGTGTATTCCCTCTTTGAGTCTTGTAAATGAAAAATCATAGGTATTAGAGCGTTGGAAAAATAATTAATCCCCTCGTGTAAATTAATTAATTTTTTTGGCAAAATAAAATTAAATCCTAAGCCAGAAAATTGATTAACTGGAGTCAAAATTAGATTGTCTAGGAAAATAAATTCTCCAAATGGAAAAATTCGTGGGTCTTGAAATAATCAATTTTTAAAGGTCCTCCACCAAGGGAGTATTTTTTTTTTGCAAGAAAAATTGAACCCTTGGACCTTGGTGGTTAAGTCAAAGTCAGAGGAAATTAACTCTAGATAATTAATTTTGAGCTAATTAAAATGGAATTAAATGATAAATTCGAAAATTCCTCAAAAATAAGAAATTGAGGGCCAAGATTAAAGGATCTTGAAGTGTTTATCAACAGCCAAGATTATTTTGACAAGGATGAAAGAAACTAGTTGTTATTTTTCCATTTCGAGGATTTATCTATAAATTAGAGAGTCATTTGAGTCTCTAGTAATCTTGATCTCTGTCAATTTCTCTAGCATCGAATTGTTCTAGCCTTGAAATTTTGTGGAGAGGATAGAATGCACGAGATTTCCAAAACCCATAAATTGTTGCTAGAAATTCCGCCTACAATTGACTTAATTTGTAATATCCCTTTTCAAGGGTATCCCTCAAACACACGCAAACTCCAACCAGAGATGGACTGGGAGGGCGTTTACCAGATATGTCAACTCTGAAAAGAGGACGAGATCTGGAGGCTACCTGGCCCTTTCCAGACTTTGTCTAAGAGTATAGGAGAAAAACACACAAGTGGTATAGTAGCCGGGAAGCTCAAAGAGATAAAATTAACAGTAGTGCAACATACAATAATGTATACATTGAATATAAGCAGATACTCAAGAAATGCAAAGAGAAATGCTAAGCCATTTTATTATACTGAGTAATGGAAAGAGTACAAGAGGTGATCAGAAAGACAGCACCTCGACTTGCAGAAGGCAAGTGAAGAAATACACTCAGAATGGTAAGGAAATGGCCACTCTCTGAACTGCGTCCAAGCTGTCGGAGAACTGTTATGTTGCTGCTACTGCTAGAATCAAATGAGGGTTTGGGGTTGTTCCCCTCCTCAGAAAATGTTGAAACTCTGGAATCAGCCTCTGCTCAATAAACCCAAAAAAGCCCAGAAATTTTTTCTAAAATAGCTGACCCCCGAAAATCACCCCCTTGAGGATCTACGTTATCCCTCAAGGCTCTGCGCTGCCACTGAAGAGAATCCTCCAAAACTCCGCCCAAGACTCTGCCAAAATCCTCCAATATGCAAGGGTTGATCCCTTGCTCAATCTCCAAGCTCAAATCCTCCACATAAACCCAATCTGGAGCTCCTACCAAAAGAGACTGTGTCCTCCTCTCTCAAGACTACGCAGTCATCAAAATGATCAGTTCCTCCTCAACTCCAAAGATCGATCCTCCTGCAAAAGACTAATGAAACTACCTTGCCCGAGCAGGCACTCGAAGTCCCCCAGGGCTAAGGGTGAGATCTCCAAACGGAGACACTCGATGCACTAAACAGTGCTGCAAACAGGCTAAACAACCAGCCTGCTCTAAGTCGAAGTGACTAGCTCAAATGCAACATAATCGAATGCCAAAATGAGGGCTCCTCTCTCCTTTATAGCGTTGGCCTCTCTCAAAACCCTAAGGCCCACCTCCTCCAACGTAGCCTCTCTCTTGCCACATGCTCCTCTCCATCTGCGCAATCCCTCCAAGTGTCTACGTGGGCCCCCTTCTCTACGTGGTCCTTTGGCCCCCTTGGCTCCCCTTTTAAGTTACAACGTTGTGCTACTAAGGGGTGACTTTATTCAAAAAGTGAGTTATGTCCCCCTCTCCTCACCTTTTTATTTATAAATAACTATAGAAGGCAAAATTGAGAAAAATCGAATATTCCAATTAGCCATGGCCTAAGTCACATGACACGCGGACACGAGACACGGAGAACACGTAAATACGAGTATTCAATACGAAACGCAGCGACCCGGAAACAGGACATGGGGGACACGTTTTATATATATTTAATAAATATATATATATATATATATATATACACACCGAAATATAGTTTTTTATCCATATTAAATTGCAGGTTGCAGGCTGCAGCTTATCTAATCAAATGACTACAACTGACAGATGTATTCACTCACGAGCTTCTTCAGTTTATTTATTGTTCCCTTGTTGAACTCACAGGTTGGATCCACAATAGTTTGGGATATAACAGTTTTGGGCTGGGAAGTGACCTATGGAGAAGAGTTTGTCCCTAATACAGAAGGCAGATACACAATTATGATATCGAAAATGAATACAATGGCTTCTGATGAAAAACCATTACGTAACTCTTTCAAAATTCATGAGCTGGATAAAGTGATATTGACAATTGAGAATACTTCATCAAAGAAGAAGAGAGTTGTTTACCGAGCCAAAGTCAAGAGTGATTAGTAGCAAAAGCCATGAAGTTGTTTCTGTTACTTCGTTTCTTCTATCCACTGGGAAGAAATGTCAGCCTGTGATGAAGATACCACATTTCAAATCTTTAATGTGCATAGACATCTTATGATTATTGTCGTCTTGTCCTGTTTGGAGTTTGTTTTTATGGTGTAATTGATTTTTCGTAATTTCATGCCAAATTTAGAAGCATATGAGTCTTCATTTGTCCAAAATAAGTGTTGGAGTTTGATCTCTGTACACCTACAAGATATGTAAAAATGACGGTTATGTTAGGAGAGCTGTATGACGATCATCATCATCATCAGTCAAGCAGGTTGGTCATATAAATTGTCTGTACACTGCATCCATTTTCAATTTTCTCTTAGCAATCTGTGCAGGGGATATGATAGAGATCTCATTTTGTCAGGTCATGTAATTCTTTTACCTCCATTGCTTACCGGTTTTATTACATCATTCCATTGAAATGTCTGCCTTGAATTTTAAAATCTGTCATCTCCTGTCTTAGTGATTTTTCCAGGTGTCTGGCATAAAATGGCATAAACTAAAGAAAAATAAAGGATGAGATCACGATTCAGATTAGATGCTAATTTGACGGGAACTGAACTGTGGGCTTTGTGGCCAACCACATGAGGTGGTGATTATTCACTGGGCTATAAGTCTACAAGTTAAGCAGCAATCCAAGGTTATGTTCCTTTTTTTCACATATGGTCAATGCCTGGATAAATTTAACTGTTCTTTGAATGGCAACTTCCTACCGTAAGATCCACTATCAAGTGTCATTAGTGTAGTAATGACCTTTATGGGCATCCAAAGACTGAGTAGAAAATGATGTGTACCTCATATTAAACAAACCTACAAGCAACTATACGTTTTAAACAGAGACTAAAAGCCATATCTTTAACTCCCCTGAAAGTAAATATGTTATCCAATGTCAAGTACAGAAAAGGGTATGCCTTCTATAACCATCTCTCAGTTCTGTTTCTGCGATTCATATAGTGTGTTTTAAACTGCAAAATTTTTAGGTTGGCCGCTGCAATCTCGTGTCCTCGTGTCATGTGTTAACATTGTTAACTTTAGCTAAACCCGCGGGCCGCTGTTCGTTTGACAAAAAAAGAAATGCAGCAGGTTACAGCACAGATAATACCATGGGTTCCTGGTAGTGGTGGCTTACTGGTTTACGCCGACAGTCTTGGCTCTTGAACGTTGCACACTTCAAAGTTCAGACGACAGCTCATAGCTCCAGACGGCGACAACTCCAACGAAAATAACCCCGAAAAGACCACGCATAGGCTTTAATAAGTGTTTTTTCCCCAGTACGTATTCAAAACGGTGAAATACGTTAGGGCAACGTATTCTATACACGAAATACGCGTATGCTGAATTTATGACACGAACGAAAATGCCGAATACGTATTCCATTTTTTATGACACGATAAAAATCGTATTCGACACGTATTTGGGCCGTTTTCGTGTCCAATACGTGAAATACGGGACACGGGACCCTAGGGGACGTGTCCTGTGACTTAGGCCATGGCTAATTAGGAATATTACAGTCTCCCCCGGCAAAATGTTGCTTGTCCTCAAGCAACTGAAGTGAAGGATGTTGCAGAATTTTCTCACTCTCCCAAGTGGCATCCTCATCCGGTAAATTCTTCCACCTCACCAAGAATTCCCGAGTCGTCCTACTCCGCAGCTGCCTCTCCCTGGTATCAATAATAGCCTCTGGCTGCAACACCAAATGCCCCTCATCATTCGTGGGTGGTAGCTCATCTGTCACTGTCACCTACTGCCCCAACGCCTTCTTCAGGCATGATACATGAAAAACATTATGAATCTTGCTGCCTTGGGGCAGCTCCAACTCATACGCAACCTGTCCAATCCTGTGTATCACCCTGTATGGCCCATAAAAGTGGGGCTTGAGCTTCTCATCCCCCTTCTGCTTCAGTAAAGGCTGTCGATATGGCTGTAATCGTAGGTAGACCAAGTCCCCTATCTCAAACTCTCTCTCCACCCGACCCCTGTCAGCGTACAGCTTCTGCTGGTTCTGCGCTGTAGCCATGCTATCCTTGAGAGCTCGGAGAATATCCTGACTCTCTTGGATCCAAATCTTGGCTCTCGGAGCCTTGCTAGCACCAAACATCACGTCAGCATAAGATAAAGGATGATATCCATACAAAGCATAGAATGGTGACATACGAATGGACATGTGATGTGTAGTGTTATAGCAGTACTCCCCTAGATGTAGCCACTTCAGCCACGCTCGCTGCTGCCCACTGACATAGTTACGCAAGTAGCCCTCCAGTCACTTGTTAACTATCTCTGTCTGCCCATCCGTCTGTGTGTGATCACTGGTACTCGATGTCAACACCATCCCCACCAACCGGAAAAGCTCCTGCCAAAACCCGCCCATGAAACAGTTGTCCCTGTCACTGATGATGGTCTTAGGAAGACCATGTAGCCTGAAGACCTCTTTGTAGAACAACTCGACCACTTGCGCTGCTGTGTAGTGTGCGGATATGGCGAAAAAATGTGGGTACTTTGTCAGTCGATCAACGACGACAAAGATACAATCCTTGCCTTGTACCATGGGCAACCCTGTGATGAAGTCCATCAAAATACACTTCCATTTCCCCTCGGGAATGGGAAGAGGCTGCAATAATCCTGTGGGATGGCTCATCTCCCCCTTGTTCCTCTAGCAAATATCGCAGTCTCGGATATGCTGGAATACGTCCTCCTTGAGGCCCTTCCATGAGAACCTCTCTCTAATGGCCCTGTAGATTTTGGTAAACCCCTGATGGCCGGCCAATGGTGAATCATGTGATGCCTAAAGTATATTCTTCTTGAGCTGAGACCCCTTAGTCAAGAAGATCCGGTCCCTGTAGTAGATGATCTCGTCGACCACCCTATACCTGTCATCCGCCACCTGCCCATCCAGAACCTCACATGCAAATCTGTCCTTCGAGTACTCTACTAAGAGTCGATCCCTCCAGTCTGTGTCCAAGCTCATAAGAGACAATGTGGCTGGTCTACGTGAAAGAGCATCTGCTACCACATTGTTCTTACCCTTGACATACTCAATGTCAAAATCATATGCTTGGATCTTACTGATCCACTTCTACTGCCTCTCCTGTAGCTGTTTCTGCTCCAAAAAGAACCTGAGGCTATTGTGATCAGTCCTCACCTTGAACCTATTACCCACTAAACATTGCCGGAACTTGGCCAATGCATGCATAATGGCCAACATCTCCTTGTTGTATATAGAATACAACCTCTCGTGCAGAAGGAGCTTCCGACTCTCAAAGGCTATAAGGTGACCTCCCTGCATCAGCACTGCGTCGATCACCTCTCCCGACGTATCACACTCCAAAACAAATGGCTGTGAAAAATCCGGCAATGCAAGCACTGTGCAGCTGCTCATAACCTCCTTGAGCCTGTCAAAGGCTCGTTGTGTTGTATTCGACCAACTGAATGCCCCCTTCCTCGTTAGATCTGTCAGCGATGCAGCAAGCTATGAGAAACTCTTGACGAACTTCCGGTAATAAGTACAAATGCCAATGAATACCCGAAGTTCTGTCACGTTCCTCGGCTCCAGCCAATCTCTGATGGTCATGATCTTTTCCTCGTGGACTCTCACTCTGTCCACCCCTATGATGTGTCCCAAGTACAACATCTCCGTCAACCCAAACTCACACTTGGAGAGCTTGGCATAGAACTGCTGCTCCTCCAAGATGCGCAACACTATCTCAATGTGTTGGAGATGCTCCTCCCGAGTCCTGCTGTAAATGAGGATATCATCAAAGAACACCAACACAAACTTCCTTAAGTGACTGTGGAAGATGATGATTCATGCAGGACTGGAATGTAGTTGGGGCGTTGGTTAGCCCGAAGGGAATCACCAAAAACTCAAAGTGCCCATAGTGACACTTGAAGGCGGTCTTGGGAATGTCCTGCTCCCTCACGTGAATCTGATGGTACCCAGATCTCAAATCAATCTTTGAGAAGAACTGTGCTCCTCTCAACTCATCCATCAACTCATCGATCCTGGGTATGGGGTACCTGTTCTTCAGGGTCTTCTTGTTCAGGGCCCTGTAATCAATGCACATCCTCAATGTGTTGTCCTTCTTCTTCACTAACACCACGGAAGAAGCAAAAGGGCTCGTGCTCGGCCGAATGTGCCCAAGAGCCAGCAAATCCTAAATGGCCCGCTCAATCTCATCCCGATAGGCCTCAGGATGCCTATAGGGGGTAGTAATCATTGCCTATATGCTCTGCTCAAGCTCAATGGTGTGCTCAAACCCCCGGTCCGGTGGCTGTCCCGGCGGAATCTCCCCAAACACTGTGGCATACTGGTCAAGGACGGACTGCATCTTTAGGTGCACCGTTTGCCCTATAGTCCCTATCTCTGATGCACGCAGCTCTACTGCCCACTCTACATCTCTCTTCCGGAAGACTGCCTCCATCCGATGAGCCGAAACAGTCTGAGGCGGATATGTGTGTTGTTCCCGTATCTTCTCATGCTTCCCTGTCTTCTCATCATTCCACTCCATCTCTAGGACCATCCAATCTGTCATGACCTTCCCTAGAGTGATAAGCCACTGAACACCCGTATCATGTTGGTGTCCAGAATATTGACCACAAAAAAGTGGTCAGTCAGTGTGTAGGTGCCCATCGTCACTAATAACTCTGGGACATAACGAGCACATACCATGGTCTGATCTCCTGGGACCAAAACTGAAAATCCATCAAAGCTCTCTGTCTATATACCTCGCCACTCAACCATCTGTGCATCGATGAAGTTGTGGGTTGCCCCACTATCAACCAAAACTAATACTTGCTGGCCATGTACTGTCCCCCGTACACGCAGCGTCAAATACTTGGGAACTCCTCGCAATGCTACAAGGGCCCCTCTAGTAGGTGCAAAAGCTACACCACCTACTGCTGGTGGTGGAGGTGGCAAAGGATCCTGCGCGGCATGACTATGTCCTGCCTCCACATCATCCTCCTCCCCGCTACTCTCGGAGAAGACCTCAATAAAATGTGCTTTGCCAGCAACACATCTATGTCCCGGTGCCTATGGCTCCTGACAGGTAAAGCACAACCGCTTCTTCTTCAGCGCCCTCCTGGCATCATCATCAATCTGTGCTCGTCCTGGATTCCCCTTTGGAGGCGGAATCCTTACATCCTTCCCCTTAGGCTGGAAAACCCTATCTCTGGGGGTAAGGTGTCCGAGTCCTGGGTAAGGCATCCTGTAAGTCCCAGGTCCTGCTAATAGCATCCTGAAGCGTGGCTGGTCTAGTGGATCTGACTAGACCCCAAAGTGGCTCTGCTAACCCCTCAACAAACATGTAGATCCTCCGTGCCGCGGATAAATCTAGCACCATCACTGAAACCCTCAAGAAGTCTGCAATGTAGGTCTCTGGGCTCCCGGTCTGTTTGAGCCTCGTCAGCTCAACAAAGTGTTGTTCCGAATCCCTTCGGTCAAACCTCTCTATCAATCTCCTAGTGAACTCGGCATATGTCGTCACTCTAGAGTGTCCGAGTGTAACCATCCCATGGAACCACCAGTCCTGGGCCTCACCATCCAAATGTAATCTCGCCACCTTGATGGCCTCTGTCTCTGACATCTAGTTAAGTTGGAAATAGATGTCCAACTTCTCCACCCAAGACTTTGCCGAACTGTTTGTTGAACCATCAAACATAGGCAAGTGGAATCTACTAGCTGTGCAGTGGGTGTCTCCATCATGATAATGTCGGTATCCTCTGTGATGGTCACAGGGTCTACTATTCTGCTGGAGCTGAACAAAGTCTCTGAATGAGAGAGCATCCCTGAACTCCTGCCCATAGGCCTGGTACTCTGCAAAATAATCACCCATATGACCGGGCTCTGCCTCCTTCTGGGCTCCAGCCCCCGTGTATGCTCCTAGGAAAGTGGGCATGGTAGAGCGTGTAGGAGCATGTGAGGCCATCTGCTGAGTAGTATCACGCTGAGTGGCACCTTGCTCTGGCAAATGGTGGGATGTACCTGATCCCTCACCAACCTGGAAAACCCATGGGTTCTCACACTGTCTAGTCTCCACCGCCGTGAATCTCTGCCCCATCACCTCGATCTGCCTCGACAGATCCTGCACTGATTTGAGGAGCATGTCCGCAAATCTCTTCCCGTCCTCATCTACCATCGGATCTTCCTGTTCTGTTCACCACAGGCTCCTCCTGTTCTGTGTCCACCACCCGAACACAGTCTCCCTCTCCGTAGGTGTACTCCAACCTATGCTCAATATCTCTGTATTTCCTACCTCTGTAACAGACGTAGGGCTTCTCCCTCGGTGTCATTGACTGCTAGCTCCACAGGCTGAGCCAGATCTATGCTCTGATACCACTGTAATATCACTTTTCAAGGGTATCCCTCAAACACAAGCAAACTCCAACCAGAGATGGATTGGGAGGGAGTTTACCAGATATGTCGCCTCTGAAAAGAGGACGAGATCTGGAGGCTACCTGGCCCTTTCCAGACTTTGTCTAAGAGTATAGGAGAAAAACACACAAGTGGTATAGTAGCCGGGAAGCTCAAAGAGATAAAATTAACAGTAGTGCAACATACAATATTGTATACATGGAATATAAGCAGATACTCAAGAAGTCTAGAGAGAAATGCTAAGCCATTTTATTATACTAAGTAATGGAAAGAGTACAAGAGGTGATTAGAAACATAGCACCTCGACTTGCACAAGGCAAGTGAAGAAATACACTCAGAATGGTAAGGAAATGGTCACTCTCTGAACTGCGTCCAAGCTACTGGAGAACTGCTATGTTGCTGCTACTGCTTGAATCAAATGAGGATTTGGGGTTGTTTCCCTCCTCAGAAAATGTTGAAACTCAGGAATCAACCTCTGCTCAATAAACCCAAAAAAGCCCAGAAAGCTTTTCTAAAATAGCTGACCCCAGAAAATCACCCCCTTGAGGATCTACACTATCCCTCAAGGCTCTGCGCTGCCACTAAAGAGAATCCTCCAAAACTCCGCCCGAGACTCTGCCAAAATCCTCCAATATGCAAGGGTTGATCCCTTGCTCAATCTCCAAGCTCAAATCCTCCACATAAACCCAATCTGGAGCTCCTACCAAAAGAGATTGCGTCCTCCTCTCTCAAGACTGCACAGTCATCAAAATGCTCAGTTCCTCCTCAACTCCAAAGATCGATCCTCCTGCAAAAGACTGATGAAACTACCTTACCTGTGCAGGCACTCGAAGTCCCCCGGGGCTAAGGGTGAGATCTCCAAATGGAGACACTCAATGCACTAAACAGTGCTGCAGATAGGCTAAACAGCCAACGTGCTCTAAGTCGAAGTGACTAGCTCAAATGCAACATAATCAAATGCCAAAATGAGGAGGCTCCTCTTTCCTTTATAGTGTTGGCCTCTCTGAAAACCCTAAGGCCCACCTCCTCCAACATAGCCTCTCTCTTGCCACGTGCTCCTCTCCATTTGTGCAAGTCCCTCCAAGTGTCTACATGGGCCCCCTTCTCTATGTGGTCCTTTGGCCCCCTTGGCTCCCCTTTTAAGTTACAACGTTGTGCTACTAGGTGATGACTTTATACAAAAAGTGAGTTATGTCCCCCTTTCCTCACCTTTTTATTTATAAATGACTATATAAGGCAAAATTGAGCAAAATCAAATATTCCAATTAGCCATGGCTAATTAGGAATATTACATAATTAGATTATTAGTCAATTTTTAAATATTTCCTAAGTCTAAACTTAGGGAATATGACTAATTAATCAGAATTAATTAAGTTATGGTGTGAATGTTCTAGAAACTCACACAGATTGACTTTAACTTAATCATAGACATCGATTAAGATCTAATCTTGGTCGTTGAAGTCTCAACATAGCATTATAAAGAAGTCGATGGGGCTTGGAGAAATGACTTGGAGAGTTCGATTTCATGAGCAGATCAATTTCCAAAGTAGCAGCAGTCAGTTGGTGTAAATTCCCCAACCCGGAATATTCCTCAAACCCCAGCAAAAACTCCAACCAAATATGTGCAAATGATATAATAACCCCGAAGTGATAAAATAACAATGGAACATCATATAATAATGTACGTCGGAAATATAAGCAGATACACAAGAAATGCAGTGAGAAAATGCTAAGCCATTTTATTATATTGAGCAATAAAATGAGTACAAGAGGTGATTAGACAGATGGCACCTTGACTTGCACAAGGCAAGTGAAGAAATACCCTCAGAATGACAAGAATGGCCTCTCTGTGTGGATGTTGTTGCTGCTACTAGGAACCAAATGATGATTTGGGGCTACTCCCCTCCTCGGAAAAAGCTGAAACTCTAGATTCGGGCTCTACTCAGGAAATCCAGAAAAACCCAAAAAGCTTTCCTAGAATGGTCGACCCCCCAAAATCACCCCCTTGGGGATCTGCGCAGTTCCTCAATGCTCTGCGCGGCCACTGAAGAAACCCCCTCCATAACTCTGCCTGAAATCCTGCCAAAAATCCTCCAATGAGACAAGAGCTAGACCCCTGCTCAATCACCCAGCATAAATCCACCTGCAAAACCCCAATCCTGCACTACACCCAAAAAGAACTGCGTCCCTCTCCAAGTGCTGCGCAGTCCTCCAAAATGCTACTAAAACTGCTGCTGGGATGCTGATAAAACTACTGTTGAAGCACCAAAGGAAATACCTTGCTCGAGCAGGCACTCGAAGTCCCCCGGGGCTAGGGGTGAGATCTCCGAACAGAGACACTCGATGCAATAAACAGTGCTGCAGACGAGCTAAACAGCCAGTGTGCTCAGAAGTCGAACGACTAGCTCCAAATGCACATAATTGAATGATCCAAAACGAGGGGGCTCCTATCTATTTTATAGCCTTTGCCTCTCACAATCCCTAGGCTCACCTCCTCCTGCGTGATTCCCCTCTTGCTACGTGTTCTTTTCCTCCTGCACAGTTCCTCCATGTGTCTGCGTGGGCTCCATTTCTGCGTCACCTTTTGGCCCCCTTGGCTCCCCTTTAAGTCACAACGTTGTGCTACCTAGGAAGTGACTTTTTATTCTAAAGTGAGTTATGTTCCCCCTTCCTCACTTTTTTTGTTTACAAATAACTATAGAAGGCAAAAATTGAACAAAATCGAATATTCCAATTAGCCATAGCTAATGAGGAATATTACAGTGTCCCCTGGAAAAATGTTGCTTGTCCTCAAGCAACTAAAGTGATGGATATCGTAAGATCTTCTCACTCTCCCAAGCGGCATCCTCATCTGACAAATTCTTCCACCTCACTAAGAATTCCTGGACCGTCCTGCTCCGCAGTTGCCTCTCCCTAGTGTCAATGATAGCCTCGGCTGCAATACCAAATGCCCCTCATCATCCATGGGTGGTAGCTCATCCATCACGATCACTTGCTGCCCCAATGCCTTCTTCAGGCATGATACATGAAAAATGTTATGAATCTTGCTGCCTTGGGGCAGCTCCAACTCATATGCAACCTGTCCAATCCTGTGTATCACCCTGTATGGCCCATAAAAGGAGGGCTTGAGCTTCTCAGCCCCCTTCTACTTCAGTGATAACTGTCGGTATGGCTGTAATCGTAGGTAGACCATGTCCCCTACCTCGAACTGCGTCTCCACCCGACCCCTGTCGGCATACAGCTTCTGCTGGTTCTACACTGTAGCCATGTTATCCTTGACAACTCGAAGGATATCCTGACTCTCTTGGATCCAAATCTTGGCTCTAGGAGCCCTGCTATCACCAAACATCACGTCGACAAAAGATAAAGGATGATACCCATATAAGGCATAGAATGGTGGCATACAATGGACATATGATGTGAAGTATTGTAGCAGTACTCCCCCAGATGCAGCCACTTCAGCCATGCTCGCTGCTGCCCACTGACATAGTTACGCAAGTAGCCCTCCAGCCACTTGTTAACTATCTTCGTTTGCCCATCCGTCTATGGGTGATTGCTGGTACTCGGTGTTAACTCCGTCCCCACCAATCGGAAAAGCTCCTGCCAAAACCCGCCCATGAAACGGTTGTCCTTGTCACTAACGATGGTCTTAGGAAGACCATGTAGCCTGAAGATCTCCCTAAAGAACAGCTCGCCTACCTGTGCTACTGTATAGTGTGCGGATATGGCAAAGAAATGTGCGTACTTCGTCAGTCGATCAACGACGACAAAGATACAATCCTTACCCTGTACCATGGGCAACCTTGTGATGAAGTCCATCGAAATGCTCTCCCATTTCCCCTCCGGAATGGGAAGAGGCTGCAACTATCCTACGGGATGGCTCATCTCTCCCTTGTTCCTCTTCCAAACATCGCACTCCCAGATGTGTTGGAGTACGTCCTCCTTGAGGCCCTTTCATGAGAACCTCTCCCTAATGGCCCTATAGGTTTTGGTAAAACCCTGATGTCCTGCCAATGGGGAATCATGTGATGCCTGGAGTATCTTCTTCTTGAGCTGAGACCCCTCTGTCAAGAAGATCTTATCCCTATAATAGATGATCTCATCGACCACCCTATACCTGTCATCTGCCACCTTCCCATCCAGAACCTCACATACAAACTTGTCCTTGGAGTACTCTACTAAGAGTCGAGACCTCCAATCTGTATCCAAGCTCATAAGAGACAACGTGGTTGGTCTACGTGAAAGGGAATCTGCTACCACGTTGTTCTTACCCTTGGCATACTCAATGTCAAAGTCATATGCTTGAATCTTACTGATCCACTTCTGTTGCCTCTCCTATAGCTGCTTCTGCTCCAAAAAGAACTTGAGGCTGTTGTGATCAGTCCTCACCCTAAACCTGTTGCCTGCCAAATACTGTCGGTACTTAGCCAATGCATGCATGATGGCCAGCATCTCCTTGTCGTATATGGAATACAACCTCTCGTGCAGAAGGAGCATCCGACTCTCAAATGCTATAAGGTGACCTCCCTGCATCAATACTGCGCCGATCCCCTCTCCCGACGCATCACACTCCAAGACAAATGGCTGCGTAAAATCTGGCAACGCAAGCACTGGGCAGCATCTCATAACCTCCTTGAGCTTGTCAAAGGCTCGCTGCGCTGTATCTGACCAACTGAATGCCCCCTTCTTCGTCAAATCTGTGAAGGGTGCAGCAAGCTGTGAGAAACCTTTGACGAACTTCCGGTAGTAAGTGAAAATGCCAATGAATACTCGAAGTTCCGTCGCGTTTCTCGTCTCTAGCCATTCCCTGATGGCCCTGATCTTCTCCTCGTGGACCCTCACTCCGTCCACCCCTATGATGTGTCCCAGATACAACATCTCCGTCAACCCAAACTCACACTTGAAGAGTTTGGCATAGAACTACTGCTCCTGTAAGATACGCAATACTATCTCGATGTGCTGGAGATGCTCCTCCCAAGTCCTGTTGTAAATGAGAATATCATCGAAGAATACCAACACAAACTTCCTCAAATGACTACGGAAGATGTGATTCATGCAGGACTGAAATGTAGCAGGGGCGTTGGTTAGCCCAAAAGGCATCACCAAGAACTCAAAGTGCCCATAGTGACACCTGAAGGCAGTCTTGGGAATATCCTGCTCTCTCACGCGAATCTGATGGTACCCAGATCTCAAATCAATCTTTGAGAAGAATCGTGCTCCCATCAACTCATCCATCAACTCATCGATCCTAGGTATGGGGTACCTTTTTTCAGGGTCTTCTTGTTCAGGGCCCTGTGGTCAATGCACATCCTCAATGTACCATCCTTCTTCTTCACTAACACCACAGAAGAAGCAAAAGGACTCGTGCTCGGACGAATGTGCCCAAGTGCCAGCAACTCCTGGATAGCCTGCTCAATCTCGTCCCGATAGGCCTTCGGGTGCCTATAGGGGCCGGTGATCACTGCCTGGATGCCCTGTTCAAGCTCGATAGTGTGCTCAAACCCCCAATCTAGTAGCTGTCCTGGTGGAATCTCTCCAAACACTATGGCATACCGATCAAGGATGGACTAGATCTCTGGATGTACCGTTTTCCCTGTAGTCCCTACCTCTGATGCACACAGCTCCACTGCCCACTCTATGTCTCCCTTCCAAAAGACTGCCTCCATCCGAAGAGCCGACACAGTCTGAGGTGGATATGTGTGCTATCCCTATATCTTCTCATGCCTCCTGGTCTTCTCATCATCCCACTCCATCTCTAGAGTCTTCCAATCCGTTGTGACCTTCCCTAGAGTAATAAGCCACCAGACACCTAGTGTCATGTTGGTGTCCGAAATATCGACCACGAAAAAGTGGTCAGTCAATGTGTAGGTGTCCATCGTCACCGAAAGCTCCGGAACATAACGAGCACATGTCATGGTCTGATCTCCTGGGACCAATACTGAAAACCCGTTGAGCTCTCTATCTGAATACCTCCCCGCTCAACCATTTGTGCATCGATGAAGTTGTGGGTTGCCCCACTATCAACCAAAACTGATACGCACTGGCCACATACTGTCCCTCGTACGCGTAGCGTCAGATACTTAGGAACTCCCCACAACGCTGTAAGGGCCCCTCCGGTGGGTGCAAAAGATGCACCACCTGCTGCTAATGGCGGAGGTGGCAACGGTCCCTGTATGGCATGGCTATCTCCTACCTTACCTCCACATCCTCCTCGTCATCCTCTTCTCCACTACTCTCGGAGAAGACCTCAATAAAATGTGCTTTGCCAGCAGCACATGTATGTCCTGGTGCCCATGGCTTCTCACAGGTGAAGCACAACCGCTTCTTCTTCAGCTCCCGCTTGGCATCGTCGTCAAGTTGTAGTCCTCCTGGATTCCCCTTTGGAGGAGGAATCCTCACACCCTTCCCCTTAGACTGAAAAGTCTGTCTCTGGGGGTAAGGTGTCCAGGTCCTGGGTAAGACATCTTGTAAGTCCCAAGTCCTGCTGATAGTGTCCTGGAGTGTGGCTGGTCTAATGGATCAGACTGAACCCCGAAGTGGCTCTGCTAACCCCTCGACATACATATAGACCCTTTGTGCCATGGATAGGTCTAACACCATCACGGCAACCCTCAAGAAATCTGCAATGCAGATCTCTGGGCTCTCTGTCTGCTTGAGCCTCGTCAGCTTAACAAAATGCTACTCTGGATCCCTCCGATCAAATTGCTCCATCAGTCTCCTCGTAAACTCGGCGTATGTCATCATTGTGGAGTGCCCTAGTATAACCATCCCATGAAACCACCAATCCTGGGCCTCGCCATCCAAATGCAATGTTGCCACCTTGATGGCCTCTGCCTCTGACATCTGGTTAAGCTAGAAATAAATGTCCAGCTTTTCCACCCAAGACTTTGCCGAACTGTTTGACGAGCCATCAAACGTAGGCAGGTGGAATCTACTCGCTGCACGATGGGTATCGCCATCATGGTAATGCTTGTACCCTCTGTGATGGTCGCGGGGTCTGCTATCCCGTTGGAGCTGAACGAAATCTCTGAATGAGAGGGCTTCCCTGAACTCCTGCCCATAGGCCTAGTACTCTGCAAAATAATCGCCCATATGTCCAGGCTCTACCTCCTGCTAGGCCACGGTCCCCGTGTCTGCTCCTAAGAAAGTGGGCATGGTAGAGCGTGTAAAGGCATGTGAGGCCACTTGCTGCGTAGTATCACGCTGCTCTGGCAAGTGATGGGAGGATGCACCTGATCCCTCACCAATCTGAAAAACTCGTGGGCTCTCACGCTGTCTGGCCTCTACTACCGTGAATCTTTGCCCCATCACCTCAATCTGCCTCGACAGATCCTACACCGATTTGAGGAGCATATCCCCAAATCTCTTCCCGTCCTCGTCGGCCATCTGTTCTGCGTCCACTACTGGCTCCCTCTATTCTGCGTCCTCTACAGGAACAAAGTCTCCCTCCCCATAGGTATTCTCCAACCTACGTCCAATGTCTCTGTACCTCCTACCTCTGTAACAAATGTAGGGTTTTTCCCCTGGTGTCATAGATTGCTAGCTCCACAAGCTGAGCCAAATCTATGCTCTGATACCACTGTAATATCCCCAACCCAGAATATTCCTCAAACCCCAGCAAAAACTCCAACCAAATATGTGCAAATGATATAATAACCCAGAAGTGATAAAATAACAGTGGAAGAGCATATAGTAATGTAAACCGGAAATATAAGCAGACACACAAGAAATCCAGCGAGAAAATGCTAAGCCATTTTATTATACTGAGCAATAAAATGAGTACAAGAGGTGATCCGACAGATGACACCTCGACTTGCACAAGGCAAGTGAAAAAATACTCTCAGAATGACAAGAATGGCCTCTCTGCGTGGATGTTGCTGCTGTGCTGCTGCTACTACTAGGAAACAAATAATGATTTGGGGTTGCTCCCCTCCTCGGAAAAAGTTGAAACTCTGGATTCGGGCTCTACTCAGGAAACCCAAAAACAACCAAGAAAGCTTTCCTGGAATGGCCGACCCCCCAAAATCACCCCCTTGGGGATTTGTGCAGTTCCTCAATGCTCTACACTGCCACTGAAGAAACCCCCTCATAACTCTGCCTGAAACACTGCCTGAAATCCTGCCAAAAATCCTCCAATGGGACAAGAGCTGGACCCCTGCTCAATCACCCAGCATAAATCCACCTGCAAAACCCCAATCCTGCACTACACCCAAAAAGAACTGCGTCCCTCTCCAAGTGCTGCGCAGTCCTCCAAAATGCTAGTAAAACTGCTGCTAGGATGCTGATGAAACTACTATTGAAACACCAAAGGAAATACCTTGCCCGAGCAGGCACTCGAAGTCCCCCGGGGCTAAGGGTGAGATCTCCGAACGGAGACACTTGATGCACTAAACAATGATGCAGACTAGCTAAACAGCCAGCGTGCTGAGAAGCCAAACGACTAGCTCCAAATGCACATAATTGAATGATCCAAAATGAGGGGGCTCCTATCTATTTTATAGCCTCTACCTCTCACAATCCCTAGGCTCACCTCCTCCTACATGATTCCCCTCTTGCCACATGTTCTTTTCCTCCTGCACAGTTCCTCCATTTATCTACGTGGACTCCATTTCTGCGTCCCCTTTTGGCCCCCTTGGCTCCCCTTTAAGTCACAACGTTGTGCTACCTAGGAAGTGACTTTTTATTCTAAAGTGAGTTATGTTCCCCCTTCCTCACTTTTTTATTTACAAATAACTATAGAAGGCAAAAATTGAACAAAATCGAATATTCCAATTAGCCATAGCTAATTAGGAATATTACAGTTGGCAGAGAGAGAGCTAGTGAGATCGAAGCAATGAGAGAAGGGAAGGGGCAATGAAGTCAAAGGAAGGATTCCAGTTCCGGTGAGTGAATTTGCAGAGAGGCAAGAGAGTCACAGTGACACTGACATAGAGCAACGTAGTAGCCTCTAGAGGCAATTTCGAAACTGCTAGGGAAAAGCAGAGTTTCAGTGCAAAAAGCTGGGCAGAGGTTCCAGAGGCCAAGAGAGACATTTTCCCAGATAGTAGCAGACCATACGGCTTGAGGAGAAGCTGGTTCGAGCTTAGTGCGAATGTGACTGCACTAGGGTGACGCAGTAGCTGCGTAGAGCCAGTTTGGACAACTCAATTTGAGCTGAGGTCAAAGCCCGAATTTGCCTATGGAGTGAGGAGATTTTCTCACTAGATTTTTCTTACTAGTATTTTTCTGTAGGATTGCTAGTTTCGGCATCCAGTTGTACTCAAATTATTTCACTGTTACTTGATAATAAAAACCGCAGCTGCTGCACCAGTTTTCCCAAGTTGAGTTTTTCCGGGGACATTGGTCCAAAAATAACTATGTTATTTTGTGTCTGCGCTAGATTTCTTCCAACGTTTATTTCTTCCACAATTTTATTTGTGAATGTTGTAGTGTGAGTTATTCAGTATTTGCTATAGGAAAGAGTAAATAAAATGTTAAATTTAATTAACAATTAGAAGAGTAATTTCCAGTTGTTGTAATAGGAATCGGGTTTCCGATTTTTCACATGGTATAAGAGCATAGATGATCAGCCAGAGAGCTCAGTAGCGAAGGAAGAGGGAGTTGTGTTGTTCATTAAAGAGCAGTAGGTCGAAACCCCAGAGGCAGCGCAGTCACCTTGGCCAAGAGGTCGAATTTCTTGAGGAGAATCGATTTTTCTGTGAGAGGGGCAGAAAAATTTGATCTCTCCAGATCGAGGGATTCCAGAGGTAGAGGGAGCAGCCAGTATTTTTCACAAAGCAAATCTCTAGTTGGACCCAGTAGTTTTGCAACAATTAGCTAGAGCAAAATTAGCATCTGGTGGAAGGAGAGCACACACTGAGGGAAAATTTTCCTCAAGGAACTTCTAGTCTCAAGAAGTTTGATTTCCCTTGCAGATCAGCAGCCGTTGTGTGCAGAGTTTCTCACTCCAGAAGGGATTGTGGATAGCTGAGCAGCAATTGAGCAGAAGGGAAGAGGAGATTTTCGACATTGTTTGAGATGGCCACTGCGGGACTTCGAGCACAAGACAGGTTGGATACTTCCAACTATGTCATCTAGAAGGCAAGGATGTCCTTCCTTCTAGATGAATATGGCCTAAAACCATTCATAGATGCAGTGGTAGTTATCCCCATAGATGAAGATCCGCTAAAAGAGTACAGAAAGGAGATGGCGCAGGTGAAGAGGTTGATCCTTGATGGCGTTTGGGATCACATTGTTTAACACATAGTTGGCAAAGGAACTACCAGAGAAATGTGGGAGACTCTCACCACGTTGTACCTAGGAACTTCCAAGCAGCAAAAGATGTACTTAGAGGAGAAGCTGAGATGCACCAGGATGCAGAAGGGGGAACACATAAACCCCTTCCTCACCAGGATTCAGGAAATGCAAGATCAGCTGTCAGTTGTTGGGGCAGCACCTCGGCCCTCAACCACAGAGCTAGTGCGATTGGCACTCAACAGTGTCTCAGAGGAGTGGCAAGTATTTGTCCAAAGTATCTTGGGCAAAGACACCTTGCCAAGGTGGGACAGGTTGTGGGTTGATTTGCAGCAAGAGGAGTTCAGACGAGACTTGGTAAAGAGGATCGAAGCAGGTGAAGGAGGAGGAGAATGTGCCCCTCACATCAAAGGGTCCCAGTCAAGGACAGGGGGAGAAACAAAAGAAGAAGGACCTACCAAAGTTCGAGTGCTTCAGATGTGGTGAGCTTGGTCACTATAGTACCCAATGTCCTCTCAAGAAGATGGACAAGGAGGGGAAGCAGCATCAGCAGGAAGCATCAATAGAGATCGATAGGTTGTCCTCTAGGCTGGAGGAAGACTTCGCGATGTTTGCTAATATACCTCTAGGAGTAAGGTGGGGTGACTTGGTGTTGTTGCCCTAGAGTGCTACAGATGGGCAGGATTCTTGAGGAGGTCCACCTCTTGAATCAGTACCTTGCTATGGGAGACCACAATATTTCGGTAGCAGGGTGGATCAGTGGCAGTAGATGCAGTCACATGCAAAAGTGACAGATGCAGAGTCTAGTAGCAGTCAGATGTTGGGGACCGCAGTGCAGAGTTGGCAGCAGTGCAGTTGACACAATGCAAAGTCAGCATCAACGTGGATGCCTTAGTGACAGCGCAGATACTAGCAGTAGTCAGAGAATCGGGAGACAAATGCATCAAACTGATCATAGTTAATTCGGTATTTAGGATGCTTTTGTGAAAATTCCTAACCCAGAACCCCTACTGCAGCAAACTGATGTTACTTCTCCTACTTGATTAAATCATGCAAGTTATTTACTATGTTCTACGACAAATATCGAAGAAAATACATTTGCAGCCTTCACGTAATTTACATATATGCGGAAATAAAATACTGAGCAAGAAAGAAAAATACAACACATAGGACAATTATTTTTGGACAAAAGTCCCCGGAAAAACCCAATGCAGGAAAACCGGTGCAGCAACTTTAAGGGTTTATTATTATTAAGCAGTAGCAAAATATGAATAAATCACTGAATACCTCACAGAGTTATTCAGTTACAGAGAGAAATACTGGCAGAACCTTTGTGAGTTTTACCTCACAAAATCACTGAGAAATCTTGGTTGATCTAGCCCCAAACTGACTACCCCCCGGATTTTCTGGTTTCCTCTACGCAGTGTCTGTATCATCCTAGCGTCAAGCTCTTTGGGTGTTGTGTCACTTCTCTGGCTGGTCGATCTGCTGCTCAGGAAATTTGATTTCTGCCTCTCGGTCTCATACCCCAACTCCCCGCTTCTAAAAATCAAATTCCTCTACAAATTTCAAACTCCTCTCTCTCCCTTTGCATTGGTTTTGTGTGGCCCTTTTGGCCCTACGTCAGCCTCTGCGTCAAGGCTTCTGGGTCACTCACTGCCTCTCTCTGTCGATGTATCTCCAGCTGAGAATCTCTCTCTTCGGAAGCTGCTATCCCTGCCCCTCAACTGCAAGAGATCTCCTCAATCGATTTTTCCTCCTGAGAACTTCTCACTTCAGAAAATCGATTTTCTCAATCTCTCTGTGTGTTTTCCAAATGACCCTCAAGCCCCTTCTTATATCTTCCTGTTGGACAACCAATGGCCTAAATTAAAACATAATCAAAGGCTCAGATCGTTTTGACTTGATCCATGAATTTTTCTAGAAGTTTCACCCCTGATTAGATTAATACCCATTAATATTTTAATTTTCCTAAGTTTAGACTTAGGAACACCATTAAAAATATTAATTATTTTAATAAAACCATTTCTAGGTGGAATTTCCCAAAACACTTTCTGAGTTCTTTGGAATACTTGTGCCCAAGCCTCCCTGCAAAATTTGAGGCTTAGAGCACATTCGATGCTATTCCAAATCAACATTTCAATCGCAGGTGTTGTAGTTGCAATAGCAATAGATGAAGAGGGAGTTGCAGTGCAGGTGCGGTGTTGACAGCAATTCAACAGGGTCAGCAGCAACATAGATACAACACATATCAGAGTTGCACAGTAGTTGGTGGGCAACAATAGCCAGACATTAGCAACGTAATAGGAGATGATGCAGAGACAGGGTGTTACTACAGGAGGCAGCAACTCTAGAATGTTGAATTTTAGGAGATGATGCAGAGACAGGGTGTTGCTACAGGAGGCAGCAACTCTAGAATGTTGAATTTCCACGATCTTGGGTCTAGGATAGAATCTTAAAATCTCTGACGCTACCAAACCAAGAATCTCAACGATACTACTTTGCATAGTGGAATATAAACAACAGTAAATCACACATGCACAAAATATAGACAACTTTTTACAATTTTCAACCCAACTTCGTTATATTAATCAACATATAATACAATAATCTAGGGCTCCCGTACCAGGAATAATGGCCCTCATACATCCACTGATACAAGAATACAAACTGGGGCTTGGTGTCAATCCATCGGCAACCAATCTACCCTCAACAAGATACTCTGACCATCTGGCTGATGTAGTCGACTCTCTTAGCTCCTCTCGGTCGTACCTTGTACCTGCCTGGTCCTTCAGCTCCCGATATGCAGCTCCTTCCTCTATCAATGCTCCAAGTCCATCTAGCCACTAAATCTCGGCTATCAATCTGCTCACTAGTTGTGCCTTAGTCCATCAAAGGGACAACACATCGAGACTCTTGTCAAGTTGTTCACAACCCTCAATCTGCCCATTGCTGCTCCTCAGCTACTCAAGGACTTCAGCCCACTATGGTTTTCCTACACTGCCCCGATGAAGACCAACATAGGGCACGAAGGGTTGCCACCTATCACTGCAAGATGTCCATCTCCCACAATGAACACGGGCTTGGAGGACTGCCCATCATCTGCTGTAGAAATCCTTCTCCACACACAAGTCTAGGGCTCCACAAACTGCTCCTAGTTGATCAGACCCTTGAGCTCAACAACTGCCTCTCTAGCAACTACTTTTTTCCATCAAAGTGTTTCACACCGGGCTCCAACTTCAGCACTATCACGTTGTCCTCCAACAGACCATAAATGCCCAATCCACGTCCACACTTGGTCAACTCTCACGCTGCCCTCCAACAAACCACGAGAGACCAATCCTCGTTGTAGCATCTGCCTTTGGCTAGGGCATCCTTACATCTAGGAAACCCTCCTCTTAGCTGCCAATAGACTCCATCAACTGTCCAACCCTTGAACACCCATCCAACTAGCAATCAACTCTATCAAAACGCATACCTCTACAAGTCCTTAAGGGTTGATGGCTTCTTTTGCATGGTTGCTTCTACTCGGCCATCGATCAGCTACTGTTAATCAATCGTTGTTGCTACTCAGTCGTCGCTCAACTACTGTTACTCAGTTGTTGCCGCTACTTTGATGTATTTTCTCAGGAGATAAACGCACTTTTGGATGTGTTCAAATGATCCTCCATCACCTCTTCTTTATACACATAAGAAGGGCTTCTCAAAACTTCCAACAAGGGCTTGTCCAGCTATCAAGGGGCCTTCCTTAAACCACCACAAGTTGTAGATCTCCCTTTTTACAGGTTGAAGGTCTCCCTCTCCAAAGCATTAGGGACACTTCTTCAAGCAGAAGATTTCAACTTCTTGCCAGATTTGGAAGAGTTCCAAGAACTACACTAAGTGTTCCAATGTTAGTGGTCATCCTTAAACCACAGTCAGTTGAGACTTCAAGTTCTTCCACCTTATGCCATCATCTCAGAGAGCACATTTAGCCTATTGTTGTCATGCATTATTATATTTTGCTTATATCTCTCTTCTTGGACTCATATATACCCCTTCGTATTAAGGGGGGGAATGTTGGACACCTAACCCGCTAAGGGTTATGGTGTGGAAGTTGAATAGTCAAAGGGAGTCCAAAAAACCTTGGAAGATGAATCCAAGAGTCACACAAATGTATTATAAATGTATATCTTGTGAATAATAAATGCAATGAATGTTCTATCTTATCTTTCATATTCGGTCTTCACCATAGTTGTGTTTAACACTTAGAAATGTGATCTCAGCCCTCAGTAATTCAAACACTCGGCCTCCATATGAAAAGGAAATTTGGTCTCCAGAATAGCAAACAATTTGACCTACAAAATCGTGCAATTCAATCTCTGCAATTTGATCACTTAAAAGAATGAACTCGGCCTCAAGACAAATTATCCCCTTCAACAATACAAGCTCAGCCTCCTCTAAAAATGATCATAATTCCTCCAATAGAAATTCAGCCCTCCAAGATTGGGAGAATAAACTATGATTCAGGTCCAATAATATGCTTGGATCCCCTAAAGATGAGGAGCTCGATCTCCTGAAGTAATATATTTGTTGTCTTTTGTAATACTAACTAGTGAATTCGGCCCGCAAGAATTAGCTAAATTCATCCTCCCACATTCAGTATAGTGAGCCATCTACTTCAGCAACTCAACTTTATTAATCTGAAGGAAAACCCAATTCCAGAGAAGTATTCAACCTGACAATACATCAAATAACTTATCCTCCAAATGCTAAGACTCGACCTCCTTGAGTTGAAGGTAAACTCAACTTCATAATGATGATCTCAGCCTCTAGAATGTAAGAAATTATCCTCCAATGAATCCTGGGGAATGATGGCTCTAAAATAATACAAGATTAGCCTCCCAATTTTATAAGGAAAATGTTGAATCAATAAATCGACCTCTCAAAATGTGTCTCTAGTGAATAGTTGTTTAGCTCCATGTGATATCGACAAACAAATATTATTCCGACAAATAGGTTCCTCTTCGTAATTTTCAAAATTAACAAACGAACTTAGCTTCAAAATTTATCTGCAACAAAATTACCCTTAGGCTAGCAAGAAAACCCTCTCTTATACCACTGTAAAATCCCGTTTGGATATTTCATGGAATTATTAGGGAATTTTCTTCATAAAATTTTGTGCCCTTTATTTTTATCAAGACACCACGAAAATTGCTAGCAAATAAAGCTTCGAATGCGACAAAGATGAAATATACAGAAAATTCAACACGAAACAAATACAGCAAATCCCAACTTTATTATATTAATATAGAAAGTGATATTACATGGCCATACAAATAGTTGGAGAATAACTGAGATAGAACCCTCAACTGCAGCAAACTAGATTTGGCCTCTAAATATATATGCTACAACACCGGATCTGTCATCAAACTGGAACTACAACTGATAAATACACCTATGAATTCTAAATGAATTCACCAAGGGACGAGATGGGTTTTTCTGTGATATTGGACGAAAACCCATCTCATCCCTTGGTGAATTCATTCAGAATTCAAAGATATATTTATCAGTTGTAGTTCTAGTTTGATGGCCAGATCCAATGTTGTAGCAGATATATTTAGAGGTCGGATGTAGTTTGCAACAGTTGAGGGTTCTATCTCAACTATTCTCTAGCTATTTGTATGACCATGCGATATAACTTTCTATATTAATATAGTAAAGCTCGGATTCGCTGCATTTGTTTCTAGTTGAATTTGTCGTATATTTTATCTTGTTGTATTATGGGTTTTATTTGCTAGTAATTTTTGTGGTGTCTTGATAAAAATTAAGGGCATAAAACTTTATGAAGAAAATTCCATGATAATTCCACGAAATATCCAAACAAAATACTACAAGTTGTGAGGGGATGGTACAATTGATGTATGTTGGAGCATTCTATAAGCATATTTGGGATCCTGGTATTGATATGAATGTTCTAGATTGCTCAAGGGAAAGCAATCTCAGGAATGGAGGATTGTAATGTCCCTTTCCAAGAAGAACGATTTAATTGTTCATTTTCACTTGGAGAAAAAAGCAACATCAAAAAGTGAAATGAATAATTATAAAAGAAAAACCTAGGGTATTTTGATGACCCGGGATATTCTAAGATAAAGTTATAATAGAAAATTGGAGCTCACTTTTGGGGTAGGATTGGTTATTGATTTTTGATAAATATTTTGGGAGCTCTAATAACTTATTTTGTGAGAGGAAACCCTTTTGGAATCCCAGTTTCAGTGTTGAAACTATACACCCTAGCTGACAACAATAAGTTTTGGTAGTGAAACATCCACCTTAGATAGTTAGGAGGGAGAATCACTTCAAGTTCTTCATTGTCACTTAGCAAGGAAGGACAAGATTTTGGAGCATTTTGTTACAAGGTTGAACCAATGCACATTTGTAGACAGGGGAGTCCAACCAGAAGAGGTTCTTGTGGCGAACTAGATTACTCTAGCTTATCTATTTGTCAGGTTTATTTTCAAAATAAATTTGATGTAATTATCCTCTCAGAACTCTGGGTTTTGCAGTGGAATTTGTGTACAAGCTTTGTGATTATTGGATCTATAATTTATTTAAATTTGTTAAATTCTCAGCAAAAATTGTTGTGTGCTTTTGCTTAAGACAATTCATAGAAAACTTTCTGGGAATTTAAGTAAATAAACAAAGGGAATATTACAGACATCATCTAAGGGAGAAAGTTCCTTCATCCAAGGCTACAAGTTACTATTTTTAGCTTGGAGTAAGTCTACTTGGGTCTCAATTTAGCACTTTAGTCCACATCAATTCAATGAATAAGAGAAGAAGCATACATGATTAGTGGAGCACATGGATGGCACATTCCTAAATTAGTTCGAGTTCACTCATTTATGATAATTAGTTCAAATGTCATGTCCCTTATCAAACATATTTATAACAGGGTGCTGCTACACCATTTTTGCACAATTTTAGCTAAGCTAGAGAATCCATAATTTTCGACTTAGGGACTTAAGAGGCAATTCGACCTTATTTGGTTGCTATTGGAATGTGGGGGACACCCACATGGGAGTTCAAACTGGCCCATTCGAATAGCTTGGAGGGAAAGTCGAATAGGTGGATGGAGGGGCCCACATGAGGCTAGGGAGGCCCAAGGAGTTATAACAAGGGAGCAACTCTCATTTTGGATTCATTCTTACACCTTGCAATCAAAATTACTTGACTTTTCGCTCCGCTGTTTAGCTGAGTCAATTGGTTGTTTAGCCACGAATCTCTCAAGCGGGAGATTCAACCTCTACTTCGAGGGACCATCCATGCCCACCCTATAGAGGCAGTTCCATAAGTATTTCAAGAATTCTGGGAGTATGCTACAACACTACCATTCAGCCACAACAGAGAGTGCATATTTCTAGCTAGCTGGAGAATAGTCAAGGGGAGTTTGGAACTACTAGTGATCAAGCATTTGCCGGGAGAGTTAGAAGATTGGGAGAGCAGCAAAGGGCTAGCCTTTCTTGCGAGTTTGGAGCCAGCAGAGTCAGCATCCCAGCAGTTCGATTCACAGTTACCTAGGCTTGCGGAGAGAGCCATCACTAGGCTCATGTGGGAGCTGGAGTTGGCCGGCAAAAGTAGGAGATCACTTGGAGGGCCATTTGAGGAGGATTGCTGGAGTTGGGAGAGCAGATATTGACAGGATCAGTCACAGCAACAAAATTCGAAATTGGAGGAGGGCCAAGCTATGAAGGGTCAATTTTTGAAGGTTGGAACCAAGGGAAACATTTTTTGGGTTTTTCTGGGTTTTGGGCAAAGATCACACTACTAAATTTATAGAATTTTCTGGGAAGATATAAGGGATCAAACAGGAGTCCCAACTCAGCCAGCAGCTAGAGGAACTAAGGGGAATTTGGGCCAAAATTCAGAGGTCAACATTTGGCCAATTCCTTCATGGGTTTTTCTGGGTTTAGGCCAAGGAGCAACGAGCTGAAATCTCATAATTTTCTAAGCACAGGAAGTAGTGATTCCAACCCTTCGAAGTCAGCAGACGTAGCAGTGTTTTGGGGCAGGGCAATTCAGTTTGGTGCAGCAGTTGTAGCAGCCTTCAGTTCGGCATTTTCTCACCTGGGTTTTGTCAAGCTTGTCCATTGAGACAAGCCCAAGTGCACCATTCTATTTTACTATTATATTTTCTCCTAAAGAAGAAATAAAATGACTCAGCAGTTCTCTATTTCTAGTGTTTCCATGGGTGCTTAATGTATATTTCGTTTTTCTGATCGCTGGATTGTTTGCATGCTTTGTATATCACTTACATTCATGTTTAGGAACATTACATCAAATCAGTTAAGGTGTGATATGTAGCATTGGTACTTTGCATGATTGGTGGAGTCTTCCTCTCTCTCTTTCTCTTGAGTGTATGCTTAGAGACTCCTTTTCCTCCCTTGGCCACATTCATCTCCCTTTCTTTCTCAAGATCAGGGCATGCAATTTCAATTCAAAATTTCCTCCATATTCATTGTATGCCTTCTTTGTCTTGATCTATAAGAGAGAAAAGATGGTCTCCTTGTAGGATTAGATTCTTTTGGCACAAGTTCAGGAACTACTCAACCATCCTCGCCAACACTCAAAACGTGATATTCAATGCATAATCAGGATTGACAGTTGGACCACTGATATATTGTATTCATGATGGATTTCCTATATTTATATCATTAAAATCAGACAGACTCCTCTGTGCTGCTAGCTCTTGGAGTCTTTGAAGTTGTTTCTGTGTAAATCATCTGATTATTGTTTCTATTGTTGTCCTTTTATACCTTTACTTCAAGTTTTCTTCATTTAAAGCATACGTTGTAAGTTATCTACTCTTCATTTGTGACCGAAAATAACTAAGAACCAGTCTCAAAATTCTGCAATTAATTTATCTCTTTATCTATTCTCAGCTTTCTTAGGGTGCTTTAAGAGAAGCCTCACTCGCTGATTTATTTTTGAGTTTATTGTAGATTTGAACAAGGATTTCAGCAAAATTTAGCTCTCTTTTCACTGAACTTACACAGATTTCAAACACAAGTTACAACAGAAAATCACTTTAGGGACACCCCGACTGTGACTAGAAAAGCACCAGCACAAATGGAGAGGCATTTGGCAACTGACAGGACTAAATTTTCTACAGTCAATGCTCAGATCTGTTTGCTGTTTTTTGGAGCAGATTTGGATGATAGCACTCCCTAATGACAGTGCAAAATTCTTGCATTACTGCAGAGTCTAGTTGATGCAAAGCTAAGAGTTTCTTTACAGTTTTTCTAGTAAATTTTAGCTGCTTCAATTTGCCCATTTGGGCAGGACTGGCTTGGAATGCCCTTCAATGTTGCATCATAAATTTTGTAAGAAAAAGGTCCCTTGATCACTTCTTAGTTCCATTAGGTATCAGAGACTACAATGAAGCATACAATCTAGCTATAACTTTTATGTGATTATTTTTTAGTGGTTTAGGGGAGTTCAACTACATGTCTAAGGAAGATACTTTATCCTAGGGAATAGTATTAAGTGAAAAATTTGTATTGCTTTAATCCAAGGTTGGCTTAATTTTCTGATTATAATTTTAGACATCTCTTGACTTTGTATCAAATAGAAAAACACCTGAGCTTGGGAAACTTGTCTCAATTTCGTTTTTGCTAGAGTAAAATAACGTAAACGTTGGTTTCACCATGACCTTAAGAATATGGTCCCTATGCAAGGCTCATTAACTGTTGGAATTTTGTGCTACAGCTTATGCTTTTTCAAACATTTTGTGTACTATGGATTTCAGACAATGTAGTTAGGTTTAAAAACACATTTCCCCCAAACCTTTCAAGTCATATGGCTTTGTTTTTACTTGCAGAGAACATTAAACCTTTTCTTTGCGGTATATTAGAAAACTTGGATGTAAGATTTTAAGGATGCTTTAAAAGTTTATATTTGTACATTATCCTGGCAAACTGTATATCTTGGTTGAATATGTTGTTTTCTTCAACCATTGTTAACTCTTTAGTCAGCTCTGTTGTTGTTATGAAGAATTATAGAATGGGGGTATTTCAGGTCTTTAAACGTGTTTAGTTCCACTGTTTACGAAGATATCTACAAGTGTAAGGTTAGGCATGTATAGTTCCAATATTTATGAAAATGTCTACAAGTTCCACCATTTGTTTTCCTAAACTTTATCTAGACATTTGTTTTCCTGAACTTTATCTAGAATTCCTGATTTTGATTTGCACATAACATACATTTTTATAAAAGCATTGTGTGCTGCACCCTTAATTTACGACTTCAGGATGACCACCAAACTCGCACCCAATCCATTTATTGATTTCAATTCACACCCATGAATCGTGTAACTTTGCATAAAATATTATATTGCTTAACAGAGTTTAGTTTGTTGATGGTTATGGTCTTTAGCTTTCAATGGATTTTAACTATGATTTTTCTTCTATGGTTTACATTCATTAAAGATATTGAACACCAAATCATGTTCCAAGTGTTGTTAGAAAAGGCTTTACTTACAAAAAGTGTATTGTTTACAGGTTATGGATTCCATGAAGATGGATTAAAGGTATACATACAACTATCTATTTTCTTGGTTTTCCATTCACTAATGAAGGACAATGATGGAGTTGAGGCCCTACAACCAAAAGAATCATCTTTGCAGTTGAAAAAATAGGGTTATCTAGTGGTTAACAAGTGGCACTTGTTGACAAGTGTTCATGATTTCAAGTCCTATAGTCACACCAGTAACACAACACATCGTATGCATAAGCCAAAGAAAAAAGTACCCCACTTTATTAACTCAGCTACCTAGAATATCATTCTTTTACACCTCTTTATAATTAACACTGAATATGCTTTTTCCAATTAAAGACTCTTTCAGGTCTTTTACATTAAGTCTATAAACTATGCATTCCTATTGTCACAGGCAGGTACACAGGTAGCATACGATATGATGGGGGAAAGCTTCAATGCACTAAGAGACACAAAACAAATTTCATTAACATGGTGTGAGATTGGAGCACGTCAAGTTGTTATTAGTTTCCTTCAACGATACATTTGCACAGGTTATTTGTGGTAAGTGTATAAAAAATCCTAATATTATTGAATTTGAAGCAAGGATATTTTAATCAACTTTCATAGACACTTCATCTTGTAAATATTTTTTCATATAAATCTTGGGTTTTAGTGTATCTGATATGTGTATATTTTTTATGAAATATAACGTAGCATATAACATTCTACTTTCCAGAATGTCTTTATGTACTTTCTAGGTTATCAACAATGAAGTACATATAAATGATTTTGAATGTTTACTAAGAAGTGAAAAATGAAGTCGATTTTCATGTTGAATTTGTTAGTCATTCAATAGGGGCACATTAGCTATATTTGAAAAAAATGAGGTCAATATGCTCTATTGCATCTTTTGCTATTTGAATAGGGGTGGATCTAGATTATCACAACCGTTCTGTTTGGTGATATTCTTTTCTAATGTCAACTGGAACAAACTTGCACATATACCTGTATAGCACAACTATCTCAACAAGAACATGTGAAGACTAAAGCATATATGAATGATTAATGATCTAGATAAATTTGCATCCCTTACTTTGGATTTTCTAGTTAATGACAGGAAAAAGTTAAGTACATCCCTTCAATTATATGCATTTGGAGCTTACATAGGTTATAAAATACATTCTATTAGTGCTAACATTTAGAATCCTTCTATTTCAAATTAATCCTTCAGCCATCCTAAGATAATTACCCTGACCATGGCCTTCTAGATAAAAATCTTCTACGCCATTTTCACATGGAAGATTGTAAGCCAACTCCTTCTCCCTTTCAATCTGGAGTCAAATTTCAGTCACTTGTACTTCCCCTGAAGTTGATGCTACCTTATACCGTCAACTTGTAGGAAAACTTTTGTATCTAACCCATACTCGTCTTGATCTTTCCTTTATTGTTGGTCTTATTGCTCGGCTTATGCAAATCCCACGTGAAAGTCATTGGAAAGCAGCTAAAAGAATATTTCGTTATGTTCGAGGTACAGTTCAGTTTGGAATTCATTACAGTGCCGAAGCATCTCCTCTATTGGTTGGTTTCACTGATTCCGATTGGGCTGGTGACCCTGATGATCGGAAGTCTGCTGCCGGTTATGTGTTCACTCTTGGTTCAGGACCTATTACATGGGCATGCAAGAAACAAGGTACCATTTCTCTTTCTTCAGCAGAAGCAGAGTATCGTGGTGCTGTAGTAGCTAGTAAGGAAGCCTTGTGGCTTCGTCAGATCCTATCAGAGTTTGGCTTTTAGCAGCAGCATCCGACTACACTTTGGTGTGATAATCAAAGTGGCATTCAACTATGCAAAGATCCAGTCCAACATCAGCGTAGCAAACACATTGAACTGCACATGCACTTCATCAGAAAGCTCATTCATGACCATGTTCTTGAAGTGCAATATTGTTCAATAGATGATCAAGTTGCAGACATCTTTACAAAGGCTCTCACAGAGGCGAAGTTTACTTAACTTCGATTTATGGTTGGAGTTCAGGAAGTTGTCACTAAGGGGGGATAGGCTCTAGTGCATCCTTCCTTCTCATATTGTGTCATATTTGTAAATCCTTCAATCCTATCCCAAGTTGTTCTTAAGGGGGGATGTTAGGATATTCCGACACATAGGAAATAGTTAAGTATAACTTGGTCTAGTATAGAGTTAGGTAAAGTGTGTTTCTTTACTAT